>CBVK0103388749.1:0-22363 GCA_900067695.1 Picea abies | reverse complement strand
TGCACTGAAACCAATTGTTGATATTTTCCTTGTGTGTACCCCACTATCTTACAGGTATAGATTTTAAAGCAGTATATAATGCTGGTAATCTCTAATTTTCCACAACCTCTACCTCAAAATTCATTAAAAATTCTTCTAATTCATTCGAACCATAAAAAGTAGGAGGTTCTTTTATCTCTGTACCAACCCATATCAACGCGTGCATCATTATAGCACATCTCCTAAAAGATAATTCATGTAGTTGATGATAATTCATACAACTAATTTACATCTTCTGTAAGAATATTGTCTGTCGAAGGTTCCACATACCTTCCTCCATCTAAGGGATCTAGTGGCACAATAAATATGTATTCCTCTGATTCAAATATAATCTTCCTTTTCTTCAAGTTGATAATAGTCTAGTTATCAAAATCCTAGTCTAGGGCCAACAATGTTATATATGGTGAAGTATTATATCCTATGTGAATGACCTCAAAGTCTTCCATGGTGCACATACCATCTAAATCTACTGGAATCCCAATCAACCTACCAATTGGCACCACTTTGTGCTTATTTTCCAACTTCAACTGAATAGGTGAATACCCCAATTGAGGTTCTCCCATAGCTTCTCAAGTCTTCTTTGGTAGAACATTGACTTCACACCCTAATTCTAGTATGATAATCCCCATGTTAAAATCCCCTATGTAGGAATTCAATATAAATTCCCTGCTGGTTGTTCTCCTCTTACATACCCGATTTACTCTTTTTACCCCTTCTTCCCCAGAATTACACTTTTCTAACAAATTATGTAGTACTTGTAAGGAATTTTTATCATTCAACAATTTTACACATGGACCCAATTTTTTTCTTAATTTACTTACTTGTTCTGAAGACTAATCTTGATATGTTTGATCAAATAATGAAGGCATGTCATACACTGGTATCTCATCTTCTGGTTAGTCCTTGAAGTAGACACAATATTTTCTTTCTGAATATCCTTCTGCGCACATCAAACTTTTGTTTCGGTGTTGTATTCTTCCTAACCCATTGGTATTGGTCCTAATCCTTCTTGGTTGCATCTTCTCCTCTCTTATATCCACCTCTAGTAACTATATTAATATTCTTCTTGTCCTCTTCTCTATTTTCCACCCTTATCCATTGCAAGTTCTGATTAGTATGGTTCCTCGTTTCCTTTGTCTTTATCAAAAGTGTCAGACAATATTATGTTTCATGGTCTTCTATGCAACAATACATACATGTTTCAGGTGTCTGTGGGGAGTATCTTGCATAGTGCCCTGGTTTCCAACAATTATGACAATTATGACAAACTACTGGTCCGCGACCTCCTCCAAAGCCTCTCCCTCCATGACCTCATCCTTTGAATCCTTCTCTATTGCCTTGATTATCTCCACACAATGTATTGTACTGAGGTCTCTTATTGTACTGCAACTGTGCGTTATTGTACTTTGGTGGTGCTCCAAACCGTTGCGCATTATTGTTATGCGGTTGTTCTTGAAACTGCTGCGTGGGATTATATTGTGGCTACTACACGTTGTTATACTATGCCTGCAAAGTAGACTGTCTTATTACATGTTCAACCTGCACCGTATATGTATCTGCAATCCTTTCTTTCATCATATCCGAGGTTCTGTAGTATTTTTCTTTGTGTCCAATTTACCTACAAAAGTTACAAAATGTTCTCTTTGACACTATCAGATACCTCTGCATTAGGGGGAAATGATAGGGATCATGCCCATGTGCTTTTAACAACATGGTCCTCTTGAAGTTAAAGGGTTTGGCATAACCACTCCAATATACTACACAAACAATGGAAACTCATTCTTGCGATGGCCTTCGGTCCTCCACATTGTACACCAAACATCATCTCTTTTCTCCTTTCCTTTGTTTTGATTCAACTAGAATGTTAAGTTCTTTAGATTTTGTTTCAGGTTTTCCATAGATGGATCTGTATGCTTGTATTGATTTGCTTCTAAGTGCAATGCTTCTTGTAGATCCTCACCCTGGCTCTGGAATTTCTACTATCTCAAAGGATACTTTAGGTGTGGCAGCAAAGATTTAAAAAAAAAATGTCTATATTGTGTATAAGTAATAATGAACTTTAACTTACCTTTTATCCTCTTGAACTTCTAATCTACATCTTAGACTGATTCTCCTGGTTTCTACTTAATCTCTATCATTTCATTCATAAACTGGTCTTATGAGCTTGGTTTCAAAAATTCAATTATTAACTGCCTCTTCACCTATGCTACAGTGGTAGGCGTTCCCGTTGGATTATTTGTTTCAAAACCCATGTACCAGTCTAATGTGCGGTCTCTAAATGTGATTTTCAACTGCGCAACCTTTGTCTCTTCATTTGTAATCTTCTTTGCTTCCCATATCTTATCACATATGAACAAATGCTTTTTTGTATCATCTGACCTATCCCCTCAGAACTATGGTAACCTAATAGTTGGATCTTTTCCTACCATAGTGAAATTTGCTGAGCTACCACCTCCGCGCGGTGTAGATACTTGACTGCTACTTGCCAAACTTGCACTTCTCCTACTAGACCCACGTCCTGTAAAAATCCTTCTACCACTAATCACTTGGTGGTTAACTGGTTTTTCTTTGTAAAAATCCTTCTACCACTAATCACTTGGTGGTTAACTGGTTTTTCTTCTTCAAATTTCATAGTTGCACATGGGGTTATGGGTTCCACACTAATTCAGATCTAAGATGGAGAGTTGTCTTGTATGCCAGACCCATGACCTCTTGGTTTCCTCTCATATGTGGTGCGAAATATATCCTCAGTATTCCCCATGGTGAAAACATCCTCTACATATTCCTCATCGTTGTCCAAGCCCTCTCTCTCGGCTACTACCCTCTTTTTTTTATTCATACTATACTGGTAGGGTCATCCACTACGCGTCACACCTACTTTCATTATGATTTCCTTGATATGTTCATCATCTATCATGATGGGGTCCATTTATTCCCACTTTTGGCTAATCTTCGTAGCCTTCTTCATTTCTCATATATTCCTTAGTGCTTCCCCCAACTCCCCCATGCACATAGAGTGATATAGTTGTATGATTCCATGGTCATCACGCCATTACCATGTAATAAGATCTTGATCTAGATGTAAAGAGACCTAATGTACCTCTCTATGTGTCCCCTCAAGAAATACTTCTCTGCAAAAGTAAATGAATTTGTTGTATCTACCACAAACTCAATAATAAACCTCATAGTAATATTGTGTAACCAAAAATCTACTATGCGCATGAATTTGTTATTAACCCTTTCCAATGGTGCAATATTTTCAGCAGTCCACTCTATTAGTTTGATCCGATTAGTCAGATGGGTATCCTTCAACCTTAATAACCACTCCTATAATAGCTCTGGAAAATAACAAAAATATACTTCATGCAAATCAGTAAACACATAGCTCTGTAGGTACTGGCATGGTGTGTACCTGGAACCCTTATTATCTTTCTGTGCGAACTCTATCTTCTCTCTCTAACCATATTTTAATATCTTGCTTCATAGGATTTAATGGAATGAACATCCGTTTTTACCACTAGATCCTCTTCACCAAATCCCTTCCAGGCTATCCTTCTGAGTTCCATCCAACAACGGAACCATTTGTTGGATGTATGGGATGACCCATGTTCTACCTTAGTTCTCCAACAAAACTCTTTTCACCATCGTCCCTTTTGGTAAACTAGAAGGCTACATCGTGCACAACATAGTCTCACCCGAGATGGTTTATGGGTGACTGAAGGATGCACATGTCTGCAGTCATGGAATGGATTGGGGGTGTTCTTCTTACTACTGTTATACTTTAACATGCATTCTACCATAACATTCATTCGATCTATCAATTTATCCATTCAACCACATTCATCATACTAGTGTGCAATGACTTCTTAAACTTGTGGATTCGCCACTAGTTTCTTTAATCATGGAGTCGCTAGGCAAATGATATGCAGTTTGAATGTGTTTGGTCTTTGTTCACCATCAAAGATCAGATCTGATCGTTTTCGTTTTCCTAGGGAAGATTTCTTCATTTTCATCCCGAACAATGGTGCCATGAATGTTAGCACTAAGAGTCACCCTCAGACTACAAGAGGATAAGCCCAATACCCATCAAAAGTTTTGGTGGATGTTGGTTTTATGAGTGGAGGCCAAATGGACAAAACTTAGTACAAGAATGATTTTAACACATAAATTGGACAAGCAATGCACATGGAAGTGAGGGCCTCATTAACTTCAGTCAGTGATTTTAGTTTAAGTGTGAACAGAGGGAAGACTTAGTGAGAGAGGTTAACAATACTGCTATTGGCATCCAACTTTCTGCTATTCATTACTCGTCCAAGATTGCTATTGGCAGAAATACAGACATTAATTGTTAGGGAAACATTTCAATATGTTTAGAGATCATTATTCTCTAATATATTTAGTCAATAAGCTAGTGTTGGTGGGAAGGATATGCATATGGCTACTTTTGTTCCAAGAATTTGATTTTGAAGTAGTGGTGCAACCTGGAAGATTGAATGCACGACCATCTCACTTATCTAGAATAAATAATGGAGAAGAACCCAGTAACTTGGAATACAAATTTATAGATGCACAATTGTTTTCAGTACATATAGATGATGAGTATTTTGTTGATATTATTTTGTTTTTGAGTACAGGATTTGCACCAAGAGAATTTACTAATGCACCTTTGTCTCTTCATTTGTAATCTTCTTTGCTTCCCATATCTTATCACATATGAACAAATGATTTTCTGTATCATCTGACCTATCCCCTCAGAACTATGGTAACCCAATAGTTGGATCTTTTCCTACCATAGTGAAATTTGCTGAGCTACCACCTCCGTGCGGTGTAGATACTTGACTGCTACTTGCCAAACTTGCACTTATCCTACTGGACCCACGCCCTGTAAAAATCCTTCTACCACTAATCACTTGGTGGTTAACTGGTTTTTCTTCTTCAAATTTCATAGTTGAACATGGGGTTATGGGTTCCACACTAATTCAGATTTAAGATGGAGAGGCATCTTGTATGCCAGACCCATGACCTCTTGGTTTCCTCTCATATGTGGTGCGAAATATATCGTCAGTATTCCCCATGGTGTGAACATCCTCTACCTCTTCCTCATCGCTGTCCAAGCCCTCTCTCACAGCTACTACACTCTTTTTTTTATTCATACTATACTGGTAGGGTCATCCACTGCACGTCACACCTACTTTCATTACGATTTCCTTGATATGTTTATCATCTATCATGATGGGGTCCATTTATTCCTTCTTTTGGCTAATATCCATAGCCTTCTTCATTTCTCATATATTCCTTAGTGCTTCCCCCAACTCCCCCATGCACGTAGAGTGATATAGTTATCTGATTCCATGGTCATCAAGCCATTACCATGTAATAAGATCTTGATCTAGATGTAAAGAGACCTAATGTACCTCCCTATGGGTCCCCTCAAGAAATACTTCTCTGCAAAAGTAAATGACTTTGTTGTATCTACCACAAACTCAATAATAAACCTCATAGTAATATTGTGTAACCAAAAATCTACTATGCGTGTGAATTTGTTATTAACCCTTTCCAATCGTGCAATATTTTCAGCAGTCCACTCTATTAGTTTGATCCAATTAGTCAGATGGGTATCCTTCAACCTTAATAACCACTCCTATAATAACTCTGGAAAATAACAAAAATATACTTCATGCAAATCAGTAAACACATAGCTCTGTAGGTACTGGTGTGGTGTGTACCTGGAACCCTTATTATCTTTCTGTGCGAACTCTATCTGCTCTCTCTAACCATATTTTAATATCTTGCTTCATAGGATTTAATGGCCTGAACATCCATTTTTACCACTAGATCCTCTTCACCAAACCCCTTCCAGGCTATCCTTCTGAGTTCCAGCCAACAATAGAACCATTTGTTGGATGTATGGGATGACCCATGTTCTACCTTAGTTCTCCAACAAAAATCTTTTCACCATCGTCCCTTTTGGTAAACTAGAAGGCTACATCGTGCACAACACAGTCTCACCCGAGATGGTTTATGGGTGACTGAAGGATTCACATGTCTGCAGTCATGGAATGGATTGGGGGTGTTCTTCTTACTACTGTTATACTTTAACATGCATTCTACCATAACATTCATTCGATCTATCAATTTATCCATTCAACCACATTCATCATACTAGTGTGCACTATAAATAAAACCTAACATATGCATTCATCTAACCATTCATTCACCATAGAGCATATAAAAAGAATACATCACACATACAGACATCATTTTACCATGGTTCACCCCCTCCTGGGATACATCCACAAATATCTTTTGCTTATTTCTTATTCTCCATCAAAATAGTGTTGCGTGCATTACATCATAAGGTTTAAGAATAGTACATGTGTAGTGAGGCTAACAAACATCACACCAAGCTCCACATATTGCGACCCGACCCTCAATTATGTCTCAATATTGACTCCATATGAGCTCCACATCTCTCAACCATACAAAAGTCAGACTAAAAAAGGACTCTCTAAAATAGACTTGTCACGTGCAAGTTCTAAGTTAGCTGATGCCAAGATATGATCAAAAAGATACCTCAATTTACCTTATACCTCTTCTATTTATACTAAAAAATGGGTTAAAACCCTTACATTTTGAATCCAAAACCCTAACCCTAAGTGGAATCCACTTTCCCACATTCCAAGAGCCTTCCATGTAGTTGGTCTTCATCCTTTCTTTGACTTCCATCTTTCTCGACGCGCTGCTTCCTTTGTCCTTTGTCTCACTTTTATCTTTCTTCTTTTCTGGTGTGCACTGCTTTGTTTGGTCCATTCTACACTTAACTCCAAAATATTCCTACTCCAATAGGTGTTAACCCAATATGTACTGATTGTTTGACTGAAGGTAATGACCCTTCGGTGGAGGAAATATAGAGGATATGCACACACTTGTGTGTGTTGTAATCTCTGGGAGGAGGGTAAATTTCTTGCTGAGGGATTTCTGGGGAATTAGTTGGGGTAGGAGGATGTGCATTCAGTTGTATCCATACCAGAGAACCTAAAGGTGAAATAGGTGGGGATAATTTCTCCTATGTAGGTGGGTTATAAGCACCCTATGAATCCAAAACCCTAACCCTAAGTGGAATCCACTTTCCCACATTCCAAGTACCTTCCATGCAGTTGGTATTCATCCTTTCTTTGACTTCCATCTTTCTCGATGCGCTGCTTTCTTTGTCCTTTGTCTCACTTTTATCTTTCTTCTTTACTGGTGTGAACTGCTTCCTTTGGTCCATTCTACACTTAACTTCAAAATATTCCTACTCCAATAGGTGTTAACCCAATATGTATTGATTGTTTGACTGAAGGTAATGACCCTTCAGTGGAGGAAATATAGTGGATATGCACACACTTGTGTGTGTTGTAATCTCTGGGAGGAAGGTAAATTTCTTGCTGAGGGATTTCTGGGGAATTAGTTGGGGTAGGAGGATGTGCATTCAGTTGTAGCCATACCAGAGAACCTAAAGGGGAAATAGGTGGGGATAATTTCTCCTATGTAGGTGGGTTATAAGCACCCTAGGTGGTGGATGTAGTGTTAAGGGTCCTTGTGGCATGGAAAGCCTCTCAAAGATTTCAAATGACAATCATTCAATGAGTGCATATTAAATAATAAATGGACATATATATGTGAAGTGTCCCAATTGAATGCATAGTGCACATAGGAAAGTTCAATGTGCATTCACAAAAGTGGACATGTAATAAATTGTAGAAGAAGTGGACTCTATGCATGTTGATGTTTGTGGTACCTTTTGAGTGGGTTTTGGCAGGGTTATTTGGCTGACTGCTTCTATTATGTCTCAAAATTGGGGTAGATTGAGATAGTGATGGGTGTAATGACCATATTGTGAACATATACCACATGTGAAGTTGGTACAAAGTTTCTTATTGTGTTTGGGGGATAGATTATTGTGCAGGGTCTACGAATTTTCCCACTGATGTGGGTAATAGTGGTGCTACCCTAGGGTAAGTGGATGAGGTTTTGAAACTGTGGAAGAGTGGGACACATGTTTTTAGGGTGACTTGGTGCTTCACAGAGCATGCATGGGGGTTGTATTTGAGGTGTGTCTTGAGGATTTCCCCCAAATTTGTTCTTCTTTCCACTAGTGTTGGTATTCTTTCCCCCAACTATGTGACTAGGATGTGGCAATAATATATTTATTTGGGTCTACATGGGTAATGCAAATGTTTGAGGTGGGAGTGAAGGTATTGGTACCTTAGATGGTGGTTAAATATACCAAACATGTATTTATAGCAACATGTTGGGAAGTGTGAGTGTAGTAGCTACTTGGTTCAACAAAAATCCTAGTGGTGGGTAGATGAACAAGATTTGGGTGAGGGGGTGAGGGGTGGTATGAAAATACATGGTTTGGCCATTCATGGGTGGGGTCTTAGGAGTAGACTGAGAATTTGTTTCTTCCATGACATAAGTGATTTTGAATACTTGTATAGAGTCTAAGGGTGGTATGCATGTTGGGTCACCATCACGTCACCCTGGTATGTGCTAAGGAGAGAGGGGTATTGGTAGATCCACAAACCCATTTCTAAAAATGGTGAAACTTTTAGTTGTACCCTGAGGAGGAGATGGATATTATTCAAATTCATTGTGGGGTGAGTTTCATAATATGTTAACTGATTGACCATGATGAATTTCCCATTGTGAGAGAAGATCATGGTGAAAAACACAAATGAGGCCACTTCCTTTATCATGTACATTTAGATACATCCGAGTAAAATGTTGTAGTCCAAAGGGGCATCTATAGCCTCAATGTTGATCAAGACCATTTTTCCCACCATCTCTATGGGGAAATTTTAAAAAAGACCCTCAGATTGGGATGGATAATCATTGTAGGCCTGGAGGGTAATAACATAAGGGTCCTATCCCTCTCATGTGACTACATCAATGTTAAATTGACAACCCCTTATACCTAAACCTTTCTCTGATGATATTACATATAAACAACACAATTAATAAATACATATTATAGTCATTATTTTAAAATTTTATATATAATTTAGATTTAGTTAAACTAATTTGTAATTTGTATCTCATCGATTGGGAACTCAAGTTGAGTATGTATCTCCGTAGTGGGGATATGTGAAAATTCAGCCTTGGCTATGGGCTCATGCTATGGTGGGGGTGGAGGACCATTGACAACACCCTTGCCTTTACCTTGTACAATTTGAGTGAGAGATGTAAATAAAGATAGGTTGAAATAACCAAATCCAATCATATACTAACCATATACTTCTAGAAATCAACCATATACTAACTAGGTCTCTTTAATCTACCATGGGTGGAATATAAATTAATTGTTCACTAGAGTAATATCATCTAGTAATACTATCATCTTCATGACATAAATAAAAAAAAATATTACTTAATGCATTGATTCCACATGTATTAAAATATCACCAATTGATGATCAATAAAGATAATTTAAGCATACAAAATTGTACAAAAATATACCTCACCTCTACGAGTTGGATTGCACCTCTCACACAACTGAAAATATGTGTCTTTGGCATTGATGATGTACTTAAATAAATGATCGGTGGTAATTTTGATCACTGAGAGTCACCCTTATACTGAGAGAGGATAAGCCCAATACCCATCATAATATTTGGTGGATGTTGGTTTTATGAGTGGAGGTGAGCAAGATTGCTATGGGCATCTGACTTTCAAGCAGCTTGGTGAAGAAAAAATCAGGCTCAAGAGCACTCTTGACCTCAAGTTTCAGACACTGAAATATGTCACAGAAACATAATAATCAAATCTACATTATCATGCAGCTACAAAAAATTGACTGGATCCTCCATGCACAAGCCTCTTAGCATAAGGGGAAATAGGGTAACAAGGAAGCTGACTAAAACTAGTCACAACACTATTATAATCAAACCTACATTATAATAGAACCACAAACCTCGACTAGATCCTCCATGCTTGAGTGTTTCAACATAGTTTAAACAAAGAGATGAAATAAGATGACTTCTATTAATGTGAAAGTCTCAAATTTGATACATAGCCAGAGACTAGTTCTGGCATCAAAATTACACAGTAGGGAGATTTGCTCAACTAGTTGATTACCCTTACAAAATATTGAACTGATCTATTTATAATCAGATTAGTCCACACTCTCCAGGAGTGTGATATCTCCATCCCATTCAAGGCTTTACGTTTGCACAACCTTCTGTTAGATTGCAAGTTTTTCCTCCTGTCACACGCAAGCTCGGATCAACATGGGCCTATTGGAAAAACCGCCCATCATGGTACCTTGGGTTGACAGTTTTGTCTCCATGGCCAGACCCTCCATGATTTCTATTTACAGAGTGAGTCAAGGTTTCAACTACCAGCTCTTTCTTTCATTAATTGCTTTCTCCTCGGGATCGGGACAAGGCTTAATACCTAGGGGGCTGCTACGTGATGCTCTTGAATTTGACGTTGAATAAGCACATGATTGCGTGGCTATCGAAGGAAGTTTGGACCCACACCACTTTTGAGCCTGCAATCCACTTTCTTCCACCACATAGTTATTTCGCTATACCATGGTTTCAATTATGGGACCGCTCAAGAATTATATCATTTGAGCATGTTGCATCCCCATAATGAAACGTGCCCATTGATCTGGTCGTGATCTACGATCTAGGTGCATCTTCTAAATTTAGCGCCATCGCTTAAGTTTATCTGCCCACCAATTCTAGGATCCATTAAAACCACACATGGAGATGGCGCTTGAACAAGAACACTTCCCGGAGGATGATCTCTTGCAATTGACGAGGCAGCCTGATGTCGCTATGATGACAAGTCGTGGACGAAGGGTTGGCATGTGTCACTTGAAATTAGGCTGAAAACATGTCCAGAAATTCTTGAAATGAGTGCCATGTGTCAGTGCTAAATGGATGCCACATGTCCCTGATGGATGAGCCCTACGCATCTGAATTGATGGGTGCCAAGTGTCTTTGGCACTTTGGATCTCAGGGGGAATGCATGTAGATATTGTATAAATCCCAAAGTAATATGGGCCCGTAGTGACGTGGCGGCTTGTAATGAATGTTGAATCTTGGAAGCGAACCTTGACTATCAATCTGAGGAGGAAATGCAACAAAGATCTATGGACTCCGAGAGAAACTACTTCGGAGGAAAACAGGAGTGGGGAAGCTAAAATTCCCGAAGCCTGAACTCCCGAAGTAAATATTGATCGTCCGATCCAGAGGACACTTGGTGCCTGATCTGCAACTCCAGGGGAAAGTAATCCGGAAGAAATCGAGAGGGGAAGTCTTGAAACTCCCGAAGGCCAAAGTCCCAAAGCAAACTATCACCATTAGATTTGGATGGACATGTGGTAGCGATTGGTGGGCTTTGAGAGAAAACACTCTGGATGAAAGCGAGAGGGGAGAATCTAAAACTGTCAAAGCCTAGATTCCTGAAGTAAATCATGAACATTTGATGGAGAAGGATGCGTGGCGCTTGATCTTTGACTTTGGGAGAAAACACTCCAGATGAAAGCGAGAGTGAAGAAGCTAAAATCCCAGGATAAATGTTGTGTCTCTTGTGAATGTGTATTTCTCAGTGATCGTGTTATTATGATGCTCTTATCTATTGAAATGCAAAGAACTATAATAATGGCATAAACATTAACAAAACTGAAAATGCATGGACTAAAAAGTAACTTGATATATAAACCTACTGTGTATAAAAGAAAGATGACTCAAGAAGGATATCAATCAGCAAAGCACCCGGCCCAATGTACAAGGACAATAAAAATGAAAAGATGAAGATAACAACTTTGCCCAAAAATTCAACAAAAAGAGGGTTTCCTGTCATCCCACAGGCACTCAACAGGAACTACAGAGACCTAAGAAGGCTTAGCAAGCATAAAATCCCACCCAACAAACACCAGACTAAGCAAAAAAGCAAAAAGGAAAGGAAAAATGTGTACACAACTGTTTGGGCAAACAGTGTGTATATACGTAGCTTGCAGTGAAACAACACGTGTGTGTATGCGACTACCAAGAAAAAAGGCACATATATGCTTTGAAACAAGGCCGAGCAAGGGAAAAATGTTGAAAACTCAGACCCAGAGTGAACAGGAGCTGTCAAGCAATGACACAACAAGAACCACAATAGAAATGAGAGAAATATAAGGAGAAAAGTACTTCAAACCCTAAGAAAGAATATTCATCCCTAGTATGGTCACCAATTATGTTACGAGGAAAATCTCTCTATGGCTAGGGTGAACCACAACAGACATGAGTGACACTAGAAATCGACTCAATTCCAGCATATGCTATATAAACTTAATGTGCAAAGGAGGTAAGAAGGAGTCCTACCTCATCCAAACATTTGATGATGTCCATCATTGAGCACTTCGACCCAAAGCTTTATGCATGTAACAAGTTCTCAACAAATAAGCAAAGAAAGCATATAGTGATAATATAACAGGTTAGCACATTAGATAGAATAATCCATTAATATAAAAAACAAACATGCCCATGGATCAAAATACATATATTTGCAAGATATCAATTGGATGGGAAAGGAGTATTTCTATTAACAAATGATCAGCAGAAGTGAAAACATTATAGACTTCTATGTCAGCACGGTTCAGAACCGAGAAACCGATTTCCTTCCAACTGGCCCTCCACCACTTCAATCCTCCAAAAAAGGCAAGCTCATACAAGGGAAACAAATAGGTTCTCCATCAATAAGGGAAGATCTTGGTGGTTGAACACTATGTTCAAACTTAAAGGAAAAAGGGATGCAGACTCAATAATGAAGTAATAATTTCTCCAGAGTAACTTTGCTCTCAAAGTTGAATTCTCTCCTCTTTTCCATAGCTCGGAATTGGATTCTTTATAGCCTTCAAAATGAAACTAAAGGGTCGAGTTAGAATGTTTCCAGTAAATGGAAGGCCAAGGATCAGATATCGTTTGTCGTGACATGGAAACCCGACATTTATTTTTTATTTTTTGGCACAAATCCCGATGTACGCGGGCTGTAGTGGAACAAAAAGCATATACGCATGTTGTATAACTTGCAAGGTGCATACAAGTGGAAAAATATTTATTTTTTTCTCTAGATTCATTAGTTAGGGAAAGTAAGTCTGCATAGGGAAATGAAATAAGGCCCTCTTTGCAAGATTGCATAGGGTGAGGCAAATCTTGTTCTAACAACGTGTCATTCTAGGATGGACCCTCCTTCCGGCTACGAAGATCAATGGTACACAATTATTTCGTGAGATCGAGCTTCGACTCCTCAGTGCTTTTTAATGCACAACTCTTACAATCCTCCGAAGTGATGAATTCCTGAAGTGTGAGATCTCGCACTGCGTTTCCTCTTGTTTTGGACGATCGATATTTACTTTGGGAGTTCAATCTTCGGGCCTTTTTCTTCTACTTTCTCATGCAATTCTCTGAAGTGTTGAATTCCTGAAGTGAGAGATCTAGTGACACGTGGCCTCTTGATTTGGATGGCTAAGATTTACTTCGGGATTTTGGGCTTCGGGCCTTTCCAATTTATAGCTCTTTCAATCCTCTAAAGTGTTGAATTCCCAAAGTGTAATATCTGGTGACACGTGGCCTTTTGATTTCGACAATCGAGATTTACTTCAGGACCTTTAGGACTTCAGGGTTATTGCCAAGATCAATGGTCCTTGTTGGTTTGAGATCAATGGTCCACAATTATTCCGGGAGTTCAGGATTTGGCTCCTCGGGAATTTTCAATGCACAAATCTTAAAATCCTCTGAAGTGTCAAATTCCTGAAGTGAGAGATCTGCCTCCACATTTCCTTAGCCTTCAATGGCTCATATTTACTTTGAGACTTCAGCTCCTCTGCCTAGTAGTTAATCCTTGCGTGAATTTGAAATCTTGACCGCTTGAGAGCCGTTGATCCGAACTTCTTATGGGATCTCCACTGTTCAAAATCAAACCTGCTTGTTGGTGATTCAAGACCAAAATGGACTGCTCTGAATGTTGTGCTTCATGGTCAAGGTTGATATCTATGAAAATCACGGACTGGGTTGTCCTACGACCTTTTGACAGCTATATGTGATAACATTTGGCTCCATAGGGGATGGCATGCTCCCTGCGAGATGCCAAGAAAGTGCAGTTCCAGTGCCTTAGCCTTTAGGTTGTGGAGTTGAGCTCAAAAACATCCTGCGGAGGACCACAGGATGATATGTACACTATCTATTTGAAAAGAAAGCAAACACACATGCTCCAGAAGGAGATTATTTATGTACAAGCCTACACTAACTGATTTTTAAAACGTGCTAGGTGAGAGCGAACTTCCACCAAAGCCATTCAAGTAACCCCCTAACTAAAAAATTATTTACTCTGTCACTGATCAACAAAGGATAATGAAACTATGACAAAAAATCAATTACATTCTTCAACTATCTTCCTAGTGTTGAAGGTAAGATAAAGTTGGGAGGCTTCAATACATGGAAAAAATGCAACTCCATGTACTCCCCTACAGGGTCATAAAATAGGTGACAAAACTTACTGGGTTGGTAACATAAATCCTACTCTATTTTACAACTACTCCCATTTGGATGAATGTCTATGCCAAGAACAGGTGAGTGAAATGTCGATGCAGGTTGCTGGTCCACTTCTCCTTGGTCTTCTCCGATCACATCTGCTAGTTGATGGCAAGAAATCTCCTTGTGTATATCAATGGATGGTTCTTTTTCTTTAACATGTTTCCCTTGGAAGAAGATTTCATTTTCATTAGAAAGATGGATGTTAATGCATTTTTATTCAAAAAACACCTCAACATATTCATCACTATCTCCATAATGATCAAATAAAGGAGGAGCATCGAATTAACTACCAAGAGGTATCTTCTGCCCATCTCAAGAAAATTGTTCTTCATTACTAAACACAAGCTGCCTTTCAAGATTCAATCTAAGAAGCAATATATCATCATCATAATATTAGTCAAAATAAGGCTTCTCATATCTAGGCTTTTTAGAGATAGGGCTATAAAGAATATCAACTTCTAGATAAGGCTCAATTTCTTCACTTTCCTTACAGAGACAACAAACACATTTTTCATCAGATACAGATGAACATGGAAGAGAAAAAATTGATTCCTCATCCAAGGCATCTTCTTCATCCTCAAATCCTTCATAAGGATCAAATATATCTTGAAGACAGTCTTTATACTCCTCACAACAACTATGAAAAACTAACTTAGAGGAATAAAAAGTTTGGCAATGCATATTGAAAACTGCATGAAACCATTCCAGGGAGGAGATGCTAGAAGGGGGCAAGGATCTATACCACTCACGAGAATATGCTTCTAATGAGAACATGAAAATTTTCATTAATACATCTTGATGATGTATTCCCCACTGTTGCATGAGTTCATGAGACTCAAGTAGATTCTCAGCAGGGTTGTCATCTCTATGTTCTCCAAATGCAGGCAAAAAATCACCCCACTCATCCATAGTAGTAACAACATTTGGAAAACTAGGAACAATAGAGAAATTAAAAGGAGAAAACCTCCAAGCCAAGATGGTTTCCATATGAAAATATGACTTCTTAAACTTGTGGATTCGCCACTAGTTTCTTTAATCATGGAGTATGACTTCTTAAACTTGTGGATTCGCCACTAGTTTCTTTAATCATGGAGTTGCTAGGCGAATGATATGCAGTTTGAATGTGTTTGGTCTTTGTTCACCATCAAAGATCAGATCAGATCATTGTCGTTCTCCCAGGGAAGATTTCTTCATTTTCATCCCCAACAATGGTGCCATGAATCTTAGCATTGAGAGTCACCCTCAGACTATGAGAGGATAAGCCCAGTACCCATCAAAAGTTTTGGTGGATGTTGGTTTTATGAGTGGAGGTCAAATGGACGAAAATTAGTACAAGAATGATTTTAACACATAAATTGGACAAGAAATGCACATGGAAGTGAGGGCCTCATTAACTTCAATCAGTGATTTTAGTTAAGTGTGAACAAAGGGAAGACTTAGTGAGAGAGGTTAACAAGACTGCAAATCAGTCTTGCACCACCCATGCCATAATAGACACCCCCCTACACCATTTAACTTCATTTCTTCACCATTACTGTATTGTTCACTGATCCAGACATAGTCAACACAACCATTTCCTATTTTCAAGCTAACTGCCACCAAGCACACTATTGACGGGCGCCATCAAGTCAATAATCACAGACAATATCTTTTTCCATATTCATATTTCTGATTAATTATGGCGCCCAAATCCAAATCCGTTGAAACAGAAGAAAACACATTTCTTCCTCCTCCCATCGATTTGGACCACGCCCCCCTGGTCGATAAAGATTACCGAGTTGCATAGCCAAAGTGTGAATTCAATTTGTTTGAATTACACTTCTGGATTAATGATATTTTCTTAGACTAGAGTGACAAGATCAGACTCTAGGAGTCTAATATTCCATTGTACATGTTTCCCCATACCCATCACTTCCTTGAGTTCGCCTTGAAGTGTCAATCCCATTACCTTCCCGGCTAAAGGGCCATCGTGTCTTCATCTGGTGAAACTCTATTCACCATCACCCCTAAAACAATAAACCAGATGCTACAGATCCCTAGAAATGATTTTGCTATCTCGTTCTCCATTGAAATCCTGAACGACCTCTACCAGAAGCTTTCTTTCCCTTGAAGAACCCAAATATTTGAAATCTTCCTACCAAAAGATGCACAGTTTCCTAAAAACAACCCTTTCTATCCTTCTTCCATCTTCTCAGTCAGAGCCAACCAAATCATTCCCACCCTTTTTTTCCTGTTAGGATATTATAATGATGAATGGTTAGATGAACCCATCCTGGGTTTTCTGTCCATTTTCTCCATAGAAGAGAAAGCTACAACTCAATTTGATTACAGTCAATTTCTGGCTGACATTATACACGAACAACTTTTCAAGTTCTCCATAGAGGGAATGTTCAGGTACTCCTCAGTGCTGGTGTATCCATTCCTTTTCTTCCAAGAAGACATATTCTCTTGTGCTTTTCAAAAAATGGATCAAAACAAGAACTCCTCAATCAATGACTTCTTGGACATCACTAGTGAGGAAAAACTCATCCAATTTCAGCTTTAACCACTTCATTGATCAATTTTACCATCCGGTGGTGTGCATGCTCAACAACATAATGGAACCAAGGATAAATGAGGATGTCCAGAGAATTCTTCACCTATCAGAATTAGCCAAAACATGGGATTGATATATTTACCAGAACCATACCAAGATCAGAGTTTATGGGTGTCAATTAGCACCATACAAACTGCCAAATTACCTTCCTGTCAGAATATTTTCCTTGGAATACATCAGGAAGATGACAAACTATGATGACATACATTTTGTTTCATTCAAGAAGAAGCAACATCTCAGGATCAAGAGCCAAATTGGTTCCTTCATATGCAACAACAGAGCTGGAGGAGAAGAAGCCAACAATCTCTTGAAAGAAATGAATTTCAATTTGAGTTTCCCATGGAATTATGACCCCTTTGGCATCATATCAGAAACTAGGCTCAAACATAAGACTTATCCTTATGCTCATGTGCCAAATCCTGAAGTAGAAAAGTTTATGAATCAAACAAATTGACAAGAAAATACATTGCTAGAAACTGAAGAAGAATCCCCCATTTTCATTGCCTCACATACTAGCACTCCTCAGGTGTAGAAAAAAAAGGAGCCAAGAAAGAGGTTTCACTTTTGGTCATAGAGGTGCCAGTTGAAGACTTCCAAGTTTAGAGGAAGAGGACTAAGACTATAAACACACCATACAAGTTCAGAGAAGGGGAAACACAATCCACTATAGTTATGGAGGGGCCACATTCATCAGTTTTCTTAGGCAACCAACACATAGTGTCCACATCCTCATCCAAGAAGCAAACAGACACTACACTATCATTTGAATCCTCTCAAGAGCCAACATGATCAAGGATATTTGACAAATACAAGATGATCAAGCAGAAGAATGAACTTCTAAACAACAACACATATGCCCAGTTCTGGAAGCAGACATCCACAACTCAACACCGATTACTATCTATCTTTGACACAAAGAAGGGAATGATGCACATGGCATTCCTGTTAGAATATAATGGATGTGCTCATTTTACCATTGACAATATCTCTATTTTCACCCAACCATAGGCTGAAGCCACCCTCCGAGCACCTTAACCTTGATAGCGAATCACTCTGGAAGCAAACCCTAGGCTAGATAGCCAAACAAAGGGTAGCACACCTTTCCCCAAGGATAGCGCACCAACAAGAGATGATCAAATAGTCCAAACCCTAACCAAGAGATAGTCCAAGACAAACGTGATCATGGTATGCCCATCCATTTTCTTCTTCCCAGCCTAAAGCTAATTGCCTACTAAATTTAATAATCTTTTCTTTACCTATGTGGTTAACTTTGAAAGCCAAAAATTTCCTCAAAATATCATTCATGTAACCACTGCTATCACATTGCAACCTCATCCCACTTCCTTCCTCCACAAGATCTCCATGAATTCCTTATCCTCCCATTCCTAACCCACCCAATGAAGTAATTTGGCTCACTTACAATGCCAAGCTACCTCTATAGTTTCAATAGTTGTTGAATAAATGGAGCTTGTTTCTACCAATCCAATAAAGGTTGTTTTCTCTATTTTCCTGCTGCTAATATTTTCTAGCATAACTCCATCATTCTCAAATGTTTAACCATGTGCTATGAACATTGCATCATGTTTCCATCCATAGTATTACTTCACAGATCCACCCTTGCTACAAAAGCAACAAAAAAAATATATACAAAGTTCTAAGGATAACATTGGTATTGTTACATAAGAACCAGTAACAATAATCCATGTGGTTTTCACACGAGAACCAACTAAGGGGGGAGCACATAAAAGAAGAAATAGGTGTTGACAGACAAGAAAAAAAACCTACCATCCTTGTGGTTGTCATACAAGAACCAACCATAAAATTGCTAAAGAAGTAGGTATTGTCACAAAAGAACCAACACCTACCAACCTTGAGGTTGCCACACAAGAACTAGCCTCAGAAATCCTTAATGTTGTCACACAAGAACCAACAGTGAAGAAATCAGTTGAAGGAATTCTCCAAGAGGAAGAGATTGTCACCCCACAACAACCTGTAGCAGAGTAAGTTGTTGTAGAAATGGTCTTTCCTCAAAGCTTCATGAAGATATCTCAAAACTAGGAGGAGATTTCGTTGATAGTCCTTGGTAAAAATTCTCAAATATGTTGTTCTTTTCCATGGGAACTTGTGAAGAACCTTCTATAGAAAATCATATGCTTGTTGCAAAGTCCATGGAATTCTTAGGTAGGTGCAGGTACGCTTCTTCTTTCTCTTTGTTTATCAGATTCATTGAATACTTTAGATTTATATTTGGAGGACCACTTAAGCCTCTTTTATTTTCTATCCTACTTACTTACCATTTGTTATTTTTCCGAGGAAGGAAAAAGTCTTTAGTTTGGGGGAGAGGGGTACCATCACCTTTACCTTATAGGACCAACCCATCATTTTTCATTCCCTTAGGATCCCTATCCTTTTTCAACCTAAAAACTTCACCACTTCATCTGAATGATGACACTATCTTACTCCACTTCCACAATTTAAATCCATTCACATATGGTATGAGGATTGAAAATCATTTCTTACATGTTGCGTACATTTTACAAAGGCACTTGTTGGGTTGTGAAATCCATAATTCATAGGATGTTGTGCACCACATTTAATGCTAATAGATTATTTAAGAATCAATTATGTTACTAGCCTCTTCATTGGCAGCCACAACTACAAATTTTAGAACACTCATGTTTTCAGCCTCCTTCTGGCATGCTATGCTCGGAAATAGGCCATTTATTAGTTGTTGTGGATCCATCAAGTTAATACATATTTCCTCCTATAGGGCGGTCCATGGAAGATTAGTCGAGCACAAGTACTTTGGGCATATGCAGATCGACAAGCAAACCTAATTGACAATAAAGGAAACATTATATTCTTATGTCCACTTACCCTATTCTCTTGTGAAAATGTGAAGGAGACCTCATGACTTAATCTATGCGTCGAAGGGGAGCCATTATAGTGAGAAAACATTTGATTGGTATGCAATGAAAAAAAGGAAGCATCATTCAGTGTGTGTCCTTACAACTTGGTTGCATGAGAAGGAGAAAGGTTGGATGCGGACATGCAACATACTCGGTTTGGGGGATATGATGAGTCACAAAATTATCTTCATTTGACATCTTATTTTCCTTCTTTTTAACCACTTATCATTTACCTATAACCATGTTTTATCCATTTCAATTCTTATATGCGAGATTTAGGCTCGAGGTGATTTTCCAATTTCATTTCTTAATATTTATTTGGATTTCTGATCAACATTGGGAGAAGTAGCATGTTTTGTATTTACTTTTGAAGTGGCAGTTCAAGTGTGGACAAGTCATTGCAAGGATTTTCTTTAAAGGTTCACATATTCTTCAAATTAGGGTCATTGCACATCCATTGCCAGAGATTCAAATTCATTAAATGTTGATATAGTTGTGAGGTTCTCATGTTTTCAAATATGCTACAGAATCCATGTAGCTGCTTGCTACAAAATCAGGCCTATAATAGCTTAGAATTGTCTAATGACCAAATGTACAAAAAATGACAACATTCTTAGGTCTTCCGATATGAATAATTTCAGGTGCAATTGTGGGTATTTTAAGAAGAAATATCATATCTAGCATGGTTCCAATATATCTCAGTGCTTGATTCCAACACTAAGGTTCAACATTTAAATAATTCAAGTGGATAGTCCCAATGCTTGATATATATCATTCCCATCATATAATATCAGTCTCAACACTTAATGTATGTCAGTCCCAACACTTAATGTCAGTTCCATTGCTAAAATGATATCAACATAAAACTTTTAGCATGTGCTCGTGAGTTTTAATGTGATATTCAACATATTTACCAATGAGCACGTGGAAATTCTAAAGATAGAAATGGGTACACAAGAAGGTGGTAATTTAACTAATGAACCATGGAATTTGGGACAAAAGGAAAATCTATTGGCTTATATACCAAGTCCGTGGAGCTGGGAGAATAATCAAGCGAAGGCATCGAGTCTGTTTTGAACTATTTTCCAGTATCTTAGGAAGTTTGTACTTTATACTTAGATCCATTGGAATCATTTCATTGTATATATATATGGGTATACGCTCTCATGGGGGACATTAGCTAGCTAGGGTGAGAGTACGATTGTGTAATAGTTGTTCTAAAACTCTATCATTTTATTTAATATATAAGACTGTTGTTTATGAGTTTTCTTTTGATATTTTTCCGGTGATTTAGTCAAGTATAAGCACATGTCTTCTTGTGATGTTGGGCCCACTCACATCTACAGCTCTGTGTTGTTTAATTTTCTTCATATAATTATTAGTTACTAGATTCTAGATAGATGTTAGTTTATGTTAATTTTCTTTTTGAGTTGAATACATGTTGAAGGATGGATGCAAGCTGCACAATGGCCACCTACAATTTGTTGAAGAATGATGACTAAAACATGTTAAGACTTAGATTGTTATAGATAATTGATTTCCTTGTCATTATTTACTTGTCTTGACATCATATGCTAAATATGGGTGCACATTCTCTATCTTTAGTAGTATTTGAATGTAATCAACAAAATTATGATTTAGGAATTGTAAAGTCTGTTGATTTGATTATGATGCATTGATTTAATAATGGTTTTATTTCAGTGTGGATTAGAATATATTATATAGTTCCTTTTGATTGTGTGTGTGTTGTAAAATCACTGTACTTGTGCCCCCACTAGGTGAACATACAAAGGGGCAAGGTTATGAGAGCTCAGAGACCTAACCCAGAGAGATACCACCAGCAGGATTGGGGGTCAAGAGTATTGTGATTTGCTCTCTTATATTCTATGCATGGTTTAGTTTAGTTAGTATTTTCTAATATCTTGGTGAAATTTCTCTTCTGTGTATACTACATTGGATGCCTTGCAAGTATAAACTGAACCCCAAGTTGACAATTAAGTGAAAAAGTGTAAAGTGACACCAAATAATTGGGAATCATATTTATACCTCGTCAGTATGCATGCACTCTTTTGTGAACAAATTGTGTAACTGGTGGATCTAATTATGATCACTTAGTCTAACTGTTTGAGATATGCTATATATACGAGAATACCCATAGAGGTGAGAGTGCAATGTGTAGTGAGTGTGTGAGAGAAAGACACAATACTGAGGTGTTGTGTGTATGAGAGGAGAGGATGGTTGTATTC
>CBVK0103388733.1:0-12553 GCA_900067695.1 Picea abies | reverse complement strand
TAATGAAGTAGAGGGTGCTTGCATAGTATAACAAGTCAACCTTCTATTTTTAGATCAACAATGAAAGGATAAAATGGCCCCTTGTCAGCTGGGATAAAATTTGTAAACCAAAGCTTGCAGGGGGCATCGGCCTACGAGATCCATGCATGCTCAACGAAATAATGAGAACAAAAACTTGGTGGTGGTGGTGGATGAAGCACCCAGAAGACCTACAGGCTTGCTTATGGCAAAGAAAATACACCTCAGGCATAGAGGAAAATAGTCTTATCAGATGGAATGACCAGGTCAATGGATCCTCAATCTAGAATGTTTCTTGGAAAAATCACAGTCGTATTCAAGAGAATTCCTTTTAGGAACTCAAGGGTGGACATGATGCTTTCTTCTGGTCAAAATCTTGGCAACAAATGCCACCGCTTTTGCAAAGGGAATCTCTACTAGTTGTCCACACCCTAATGCCAAATAATGATAATCTTCAAGTTGAAGATCTTTGGAAGGCCCTAGAGTTTTCAAAAACCTGGTGGGAATGGAATATTAGTCACGAGCATCTTCAACTCCCCGTGGAATCTGATTTGTGCTCATGATAGGATGAGGCCACGCTTAAGAGTTTTCAAAAACCTGGTGGGAATGGAATATTAGTCACGAGCATCTTCAACTCCCCGTGGAATCTGATTTGTGCTCATGATAGGATGAGGCCACGCTTAGGAATGTTCGCATTCAAAATTGATGAGATATCCTTCGATGGGGACACTCCCCTAAGGGAATATTCTCCATAAAATAAGCTTATGCTATCAAAGCTCAGTTCCATCTTCATCCTAGAGAACAAATATGGTGCATCATTTGGAAAACAAATCTTTGGCCAAAATTCAACATCTTTCTTTTGCTATTAATTCAAAATTTCACTCTTACTTGGGATAACCTTCGCAAAAGAGGATTTATTGGCCCATTGATTTGCCCTCTTTGTTCCCAGCATGAAGAATCCACATATCATCTCCGCAATCACTACCCTTTCATCTCTAGCATCTAGGATCAATTTTCCCAAACCATGAGGAAAACTGATAGAAATCAAGACAACATATCTTCTATTATTGAGGGATGATGACCCTTAGGTTTTAAAAACTCCATTTTGAATAGAATATGGTATATTCTTCTAGGATTTGGGGTTTGGAAACTTTACAAGGAACACAATAGAAGGATCTTTCACTCAAAGCACTCCCCTGAAGCACTCATCTGGTCAAAGATCAAAGAAAACATTCAAAAAACAATTAGATCTAAAAAATGGTCAATAGAGGACCTGGCATGTGATCCCCATGAGCAACATCCTCTCTTACTGAAAACCCAATATTAATACGTTAATGATTTCTAGCCATCCTCGTCCACCATCCTCCTCTAGCACTTCTTCATGGAAAATGCCTCCCTTAGGCCTCTTGAAGATGATATTTGATGGTGCCTCAAAAGGGAACCCAGGTCATGCAGTTTTTAGCATTGTTTTTAGAGATGAAAGGGGAAATATTTGCAACATCCTTGTGGTTATTCTGGGCCATGACACCAATAACTTTGTCGATTTATTGGGTCTTCTGAAAGGAATTCATGAAGCCTCTTGTCTAGGTTATTGCAAGCTCATAATGGTGGGGGACTCACAAATAATCATCTCTATGTTTTCGAAGCTTTTGAATGGCTCTGATCCTGTGAAGATATTTCCTAGTTGGAGACTATTAAGCCACATCAAACTCCTTCAATATTTGTTATCGCCCCACTTGGTTCTTATCCCTTCTCATGTCCGGCGAGAGGAGAATAAGATTGCAGACAAATTGGAAAATGTGGGGGTAGACTATCAAGAGCAGTATATTGCTTTTGGGATCAACCACGGACCAACTCCTCACCTGCTCTAGGAATTATAGTGATAGCTCATAAGGAAGGTCTACCCCCATATGGGGTGTCAACTCTGCATGCAAGATGAGTTTCCATAGGGTTTCTCGAGTCGCCACCTTATATCCTTTTTATTTCCCAAGACTGGTGGCTACGAAGGATTTTAATTTCCTTGTAGTACATCCCTTTTAGGCCTATGATTATGTGATTACGGTGATGAACCAAATCTTTGGCTCTGGTACTGCTCATTCATTTGGGATTAATGCAACAATTATGCACAGTGTTAATGCACATGACGATGGGTCGGTTCTCCTATACAAAGGCTCGCGCGAGGTTTTTCTGTGCATTGCATGCTTCATTGGCAACGATAAGCTCCATTTATTCATTTTTGAGTGGACTTCAATCATTTCTTGCTCTAGGAAACCATTTCCTTTCATTCCAAGTCTACATCTTTAATGCAATATGCCCCATGAGAGAGCTAGGTTTAAGCGTGCCAATGGCACTATTTAAAGTGTTTATAATAGATGACGTTACTCGTCACCCTCCTATGGCAGCTCTGATTCGGTGCAACATTCAATGGATTATCAAGAGGAGGAGGGGAATTATTCTTGTGTTCAAATTGAGGAGGAAAGATGGGGTTATGCAATTGTCGAGGAAGAGATTCCTCAATTTAATGAGGAGGTTCCTAGGTGACCCCTTGATGAAAATGTATAGAATAAAGATCCTAATTTTGAGGAGCATAGTGTCAGTTTTCACATGTAACTCCATGTGACTAATTTTCAGATTTGAAAATTGATTCCTGGTGATCTAACAATAAAACCCTAGTTGTTATCACTAAACAATTTTACATTGAAAATTATTGACTTAAAACATATGCAGAGGAACCACAAAGATCAAAGATGAATCATCAATACACAAATTTTAGTTTTGTAATCTTGTTAACATCATAAATCTTGAGGGAAAAACCAACCCTCCTAGCCAATACAATATCACCAAAAATATGAGGACAAAGTTGTCCTTCAAAATCACCAAAATGAGAACAATCTTGTTCTCCAATATACAAAGCAGAAAACCAAACCTCAACAATATTCTGGAAATCTCCTCTACCCAGGAATATGTTGTAGATCACCTATACGACCTGTTGACATCACCTGTCAGCCTATATGGATCTGATCCTGCCCAGAAAACCAGATACGCAATTCACTTAACTGTCAATCCACGTACATACATTGTTTGCTCTCTTGTAAACCGCGTATACCCTATATGTGATTCGTCCTTCTGCTATCCACACATATACGTGGTTTACCTTCGTGCAAACCACATATAATCTCAGAAACTCGGTTTTCTTCACATGTACGTCCTTCCTCACTTTTGCATTGGCTAGATCACTTAGGTGTAGAAGTCTCCTTGCCACAATTTCCATACACCTTAGCACAAGTGTTTTGGTTATTGATCACTTGTACTATATGTACCTATTTTGTGAATGAGTTAATGTGGAGGTTAATGGCTTATGCCTTTTATGGTCATTTCCTTGTTTCTTAATCTTTCTTGGTTTTCTTCATTATGATCTTGCATTAATTTTCATCATGTGGTATCATAGCACATTTACGATCATTATGATTTTGATGGCTACATGTTGAAGAGAGTACGCTCTAGGTGATTCGGTAGCTTGATGTGTGGCATTCTAAAAACTCATTTTAAATTTTAGTCTACATGATAATCTGATTGGTTTCTTGAGAGATATTGGGCTTGTCTTATTAAGTTTAAGTTTAATATTTGGAGAGTGAATATCCTCCTATGGCTATGATTTTATCTGCAAAATCTAGTGTCTTCCTGCAATATTCGTATTGTAATTATTTGTTTTTTGAAAGATGTGAAATGCAGTTATAAATTGTTGTTATACAATTTTTAAAAATATATATACAAAGACATGGTTGTTCAGAACAGATTGGCAGGGTTTATTTGAGGTGTAAAGTCTCTCTGATTTTGCAACTATATTCTTTGTATCTGAAGATCCAAAAGTAATCTCAACCTGAGCGTTATCTGATTATGAAAATACTTGATGCGGGGTGAGTAAGGGCTGACGAGCAGCCGAATTGTATTTGTATTTGGACATTCTTCATCTCTCAATCATGTAAATCATGAAGACTCTTGGCTTTGGAAAGCAAATCACTGCCATTGGAACCTGATGTGAACAAGTTGGAAGTAGTTTGAAACCCTAACTACAAAATCTCATTGCCATAGTCATCTCTGTCAGTTCTAGTGGAAGGCCTGAGATTATTCAAACACAAAATGGTTTGTGTGAAGAGAACCAGTGCCAGGAAGCCCTAAAGAACGACAGTAATGGCGGTCATCACAAATTTAACGAAACGAAACGAATCCCTCTATCCTTGAGATAACTGTGAGAATGTCTATTACGAGCAGACAATTTTAAGAAAAGCAATGTGATTATGCAAGACACTGTTGTGGCCAACACCGTGTAATTCGTGCACCTGAAGAGTTTTTGCGTATAGATAGTTGTGTTTTCCATTGCACAGAGATTTGACATCTTCTCATCCAATGCATTAATGCATCCAACTCCCAAACATGAAGTAGACAACTATTCAATAGTTCTGACCAGGAATGAGTTTATGATTGTGAGCGTAATAGGCCTCTAGCATTGTCAAATATATACGAGCTCGCTCTCCATGCTCTCTCTCTCTGTTAAGCAGGGATCCCCATGCCAATCTGATCGCTGCAACAACAATATATACATACTGCAACATTCGATTTTTCCTTATTATTCCTAAACCCTTTTACAATCAATATTATTATTCCTAAACCCAACAACAATATATCCATTAGGGAGGCATCACAGTGCTCATACACACAGAACATGCATAGTCGATGATCCTATAGGGCCTTGAAATGTTATAAAGACAACCAGAGTGTTGGAGCATTTGTGCGTAAGAACTTGAGCCAGAAATCCTTGAATTGGACCAATTTGAAGTGTAAGATAATATTACAGAAGTGAAAAAGAACGAACTCTAATAAGGCTAAGAGAGGATCCAAGGAGAAAGGTGAAAACTAAGGTAAAAGTGATGCAAAAGTGGAGTTTTTTTTTTCCACGAGAAAAAATTACTCTTTATATTCAAAATGGATATAAAAGTTTACAAGTCGACTTCTCTTACAGCAGCATAAATGCTACATAAAAGTGGAGTTGAATGTGAAGTCCAAAAGTGCAGAGTAAGGATGATACGTTTGTTGGATTTTTTATTATTGGTTATTAGTCCCTGCCAAAGCAGGGCTATAGCAATGAGTTTGCTATTGATTTGACATTAATTTTCATTAATTTGAAAAATTTCCATTAAAAACTTAATGTTTTACAAAAAAAAAATACAATTTTTTATTTTTTAATCTATAAAATAACTTATTTTTTTAAACTATTATTTGTTGAAAAATTTGAAACCTAGATAACTATAGCAATGAGTTTGTTATTGATTTGATATTAATTTCTATTGACTTAAAGAATTTCCATGAAAAACCTAATATTTTACATAAGAAATACAATTTTTTTTATTTTTTAATCTATAAAATAACTTATTTTTTTAAATTATCATTAGTTGAAAAGTTTAAGGCTTTATTGTGAACTGTTAAAGAATTTACATTAATTACACAATTACTATAACTCATCTTTTAAATCAAATAATTTGGCAGTATATGTCCCATTTAGATATAAAAATATTTAATAGACTATGGTTTGATAAACCATCGTACACCAATGACAACTCCTGACGGACGAACTAATTACACTTGGTGGACTTGTCATTGGCTACCCAAGAGGCAAGTCAGGCTGCTGAATGGATTTCCCGAATCAAGCATGAGGGAATATCAATTTTATAATTAATGTTAAACCTCGAGTTACGAGAAGGCTCTAATAAGAGTCTCAACTTATTAACCAATCAAAAGTAAGAAAAATAAGTTTTTTTTTTTTGTTATATTCGAAAATATTTTTTTTATTTTTTAAGGTCAATTTTAGATTTGATTAAAAATAATTAAATCAATATAAAAATCAAAGAAAATTGAATGCATTGCTAAGATGTAATCAATCCTAATCTAGAAGATCAAAATTATCTATCTGTTTTTTCAAGTGTAAAGAAAATTTGATTATAAATTTAAACAATTTTCCAAAGTATAACATTGTTATATTGAATTTTTTTTTTTTTTTTTTTAAATTAAACCATTTTTTAAAATTATGATTGGTGAAGAACTTGAACCCCTTATTGCAAACAAAGGATACACAATCTTACCTGGCAGGGACTACGCTGCCATGCAGCTCTTGTTAAATATTGTATTAGTCAATGATTAAACTATTGCGCATGCAAACATTTATGTGCCAAGAAGAAATGTGAATGAAGATTGATCTAAGCGTTGTCCAAAGGACCAATGATTTGAACGAATGTTGGTTTGTTCTAAAGGAAACAAGATATGATCGTCATCTAAAGAACAAACGATCTAAATGAAGTTCTGAGTGAATCCTCAACTTGGTAATACCTCGACTTGGAAATTAATTAAGTGATATTCATTATCCGTCAATCCAAGGGAGTGTTGATCGTATGAGAGTTCTTTGCATTCAAAGGAGACCCTAGTAGATGACAGTAGAAAGTGAAGGAGATCTGAATAGAAATAAATCAGTCCATTGAGAACAATTAGACTCGCAACCTCCAAGAAAAATATGGTAACCTCAACCTCCATTTTGAATCAAAGATCTCTCATCAAAGGCCATGTTGCGTTAAATTGTTTTGACCTCCACCCATGTGTTTTTTGTGGAAAGAAAAACCATGTCTCATAAATGTGTTGGAATCGATTAAACATTTAGTGGAAATAGGTAAATTTTGAATTGTTAGGGAATTCACGTTGGTGTTTGGAAGATAAGTTATTGGAACGATCTTATCAACGAGTTTATACACAGGTACACTCATACTTGATTGGAGATATTTCTACAATTGACGGACATGAATGTTTTTCAGGATTGGATGATACAGAGCATGATCGGGGCCCGTTTGATGTAGTCTTCTGAGTTGAAGATCGAGTCTCCATACTTTGATCGAAGACGCTTTGATTACCCTTTTCCACTTTCAAGGGGGTATGGTATATCTCATTATCTAGACTTCTCACTTTTTAGTCGACAGGGGGGAGGGGATAATGATATGCCGGACTTCAAGTTTTGAAGTCTAACTTATAGGATTGCAGTTTATGATGATTGATTATGGATTTAGGATTCAGGATTTCATATGAGTTTATGATTTAAGGATAATGGATGATGGATTTGGATTGGTCTGTTTGACTTTCAGAGGATTTTTCATTGAGACAATTCAACACTTGGAATTTTGGTTTTTTGATGGATATTGGATGGATGGATGACTTGCCACATTTTTTAGCATTTTATGGATTGTTCGACATGTTTGATGGACATTTGGGTTTACGATTTGGAGCAATACCAACAGTTTACCCGGTTTACTGCTCAAATTTTTTTATGGCTACAAGTTTTTCATATACATGTTATGGATGTTGTTTGACACTTTTTCTGCCAGAAGTTTTTTTTGACAGTTTTTTTACATGTTGATATTTGAGAGCTTTGTAGTCTTCATACTTCTCATGGATGGTATTTTGACCTTGCAGAAGACATAGGATCCTTCTGCTCTTTTCTCTTGGCACATTGGATTGCCAAGGTTTTTCAAGATATGGGATGTCTTTTCTCTTGGCACATTGGATTGCCAAGGTTTTTCAAGATATGGGATGTGTTAGACTTGCAGCTAATTCACTTCTCATTAGTATTTGTTGACATTGGTTTGGGTTCACTTCAATGACCATTCAAAGGATATTAGGCTCATTTGATGCATAGTGAGATTTCCAGATTCAGTTTTCAGCATCCAAATTTAGCGAGTTTTTTCAGGCGGATCTTCATTGAAACTCATGAGGTTTCATATCATGAGTTACAGATTGAAGACTTGGATATGTTATCATCTTTTGCACTGGTTTTTTTTGCTAGCTAGTACTTTTGTACATACTAATGATTAAGGGGGGATATTTAGCATTATTGCTCCTAATCATAGTCCTAGTACCACCTTGTTAGCTTGTGTTAGTTATGTGGACGATTAACGATGGTTATTGGACTTTTACTATATGTACGCATTTTGTGAATATGTTAATGTGGAAGTTAATGGCTTATTCCTTTTACCACCATCTCCTCGTTTCTGAATCTTTCTTGCTTTTCTGCATTATGATCTTTCCTTAATTTCCATCACTTATGCTAACGACATGATGCCACACTATGATGATCTAATGTTACAATGACATCTATCTTTTATATAGGAGTCCAATGAGTGAGTATAGGAGCCCTTCCCAAACTGGAAAATTAATTAGAATATTTTAGTCCTCTTTGTGGGTGTGGCACCCCCACAAAAACCCACAAATCCCATCAACTTTCCCATGAGGCCCTAGCCTCATTTCTAGGCTGATTTCCCTAAAATGAAAGTAAAAAATGGTGCCAACAAAAATTCCCACATGCCTGACACCTTGGCCTCTAGTGGGAATACTTCTTGAATCTACAAAAATCAACAATTCCTCTTAGCGAGGCTGGTGTTCTCCACCACTCCTAGCTTGTCTTTGATATAGAGAAATTCCCCCTTCACCAGGGGTTTGGTGAGAATATCTGCAATCTGCTTGTTTGTGGAAATGTGTTGGAGCTTCACAACTCCCTTTTGCACCTTGTATTTGATGAAGTGGTATATTATCTCAATGTCTTTTGACTTATCATGAAACACTGGGTTCTCCGAGAGTTTGATACAACTCTGATTATCACATTGAATCACAGTAGGTTCCATTTCTTGACCAAATAACCCTGCAAGAAGATTGCGAAGCCAAACAACCTTGCAACTTTCCAAAATGGATACCATATACTCAACTGAGTGCCACACAAGTCTTCTTCCTAATGAACCAAGAAACTACTGTTAATCCCAACCTCAAGCAAGCATTAGAAGTACTCTTCATGTCAACTGCACTTCCTACCCAATCTGAGTCTAAATATTCGTGTAGCCTAACTCCATCGGTCTTGACATATATCATACCAAATCCAAATGTACCTCGAAGGTACTTAAGCACATGTTTTGTTTCCACCCAATGAACATGTCTCAGATCAACCATGAATTGACTCAAGGTGTTAAGAGAAAAATAGATATATGGCCTAGTGTTCTCCAAGTACATCAATGAACCAATCAACTTCCTATACACCATGGGATCTGCCAAGTCTGAATCTGAAGCTCCCAACATTCTCATATTGGTGGTCATAGGTGTAGCCATGGACTTGCAATCCATCATCCCAAACCTCTTCAGTATCTCAAATGCATACTTCCTCTATCCATGGAATATCTCTCCTGGATGCTACCACACCTCTAATCCTAGGAAGTAATGCATCAACCCAATGTCTTTCATCTCGAACTTCAAAGCCAAATCCTTCTTGCATTTGGAAATAAGTTCCTCATACCCTTTGAGAAATAGATCATAGAAATATAAAACCAATAAGAGGGGACTCTTACCAACCTATAAGAGATATAGGTTGGGATCTTCTTCACTCTTAGTGAAGTCTAAGCTTTGCAAATACCCATCAATCCTTGAGTACCATGCTCGAGGTGCCTACTTATGTCCGTACAAAGTTTTCTTCATCCTGCATACATGAGACTCCCTCTCATGTGCCTCAAATACTTGATTTTTCTCTATGTACACCTCCTCCTCAATTACACCATTGAGGAAATTTGTATTCACATCCATCTGATGAATCTTCCACCTCATGACTAAAGCAAGAGAAATAATCGTCCTGATAGAAGTACACCTAGCTATTGGAGAAAAAATTTCCTCGTAGTCTACTGCCTCTTTCTAGGATAACACTCTAGCTACGAACCTCGCCTTATGCTTCTCGATACTTCCATCTACAACATGCTTCATATTTTAAATCCATTTGGAAGTTACTACTAACTTCCCTTTCGGTCTCAGAACTATATCCCATATGTCATTATTCATGATGGATTGGTACTCCTCCATCATGGCATCCTTCCAAACCTATTGGCTTGTTGCTTCCTCATATGGAAGGTTCATAGTCAATGATATTTCTCATAAGAGCCACATATGAGCCAAATCTCTCTGGAGGTCTTCTTTCTCTACGAGTATCTATAGGGATTGTATGTCCCTTAGAAACCTTCAAGGTCTCATGAAACCATCTAGGTCTTGTGTCCTAGTTACTAGGAGGATCTACTGGTTCCACACAATCCTCTAACTCCTCCTCATGATATAAGGGTCACTCCTCTATACATAATGGCATTGTACTCTACTCAAATTTTGGAGCTTCATGTTCTTCACCACCTGTTGTGATCTCAAGAGACCTCCTGAAATTCAAGTCCTCCTCAAACCTGAAATCCAGACTGACCATAACATATTCTTGTCTTGGAATGCAGATTCAGTATTCCTTCGAAGTCTCGTTGTATCCCACAAATGTGCCCTTCCTCCTAGAAGGTACTAACTTTTTCCTCTTCTCCTTGGGAACATGGATGTATATTGGACAACCAAAGATCCTCGAATTCCCTATCTCTGGTTTCACTCCTGTGAATGCTTCCTCATGAGTCTTATCCTCCAAGATACTGTGAGGACTCTTATTCTAAACATAAACTGTATTGTTGCATGCTTCTTCCCAGAGCATATTGGGTAGATCTTGGTCATGCAACATTGCCTTGGCAACCTCAAGTATCATCTGATTCTTTCTTTCAGTGACCCCATTATGTTGAGGGTTGAAAGGTATTGTCGGCTCCCTATTAATTCCTTCTTTCTTGCTGAATTTCTTGAACTCATTGGAGGTATACTCACACCCATTATTTGACCTCAATACCTTGATATTCTTCTCTGTCTGATTCTCCACCAGAGATTTGCACTCCATGAATCGATTGAAGACTTTATCCTTGGTCTTCATGAAGAATATCCATGTTCTCCTGGAATAATCATCAATAAAGGTCACATAATATCGACAACCACTCGCAGATGGAACTAGAATTAGTCCACACACATTTGAATGTACCAGGTCTAGAATATTCTTGGTCCTACTATCACTGCTTGGAAAAGTAGCCTTAACATTCTTTCCAAGTGCAGAACCTTTGCATACTCCTTGATGCTCAGTTCCAAACTCTAGGAGACCTGTGACCCTCTTTCTTAACACTAGTAAATCTTGGTGATGCAAGTGTCCCAATCTCCTATGCAAAAAATCACATGGGTTATCACTGTCATGTACCAGGGCTTGAGTTGGCTAACCTGTCATCTTGTAGAGACTACCATCACGAGTCCCAATGACTTATGCCAAGTCAAGACTTAATCCTTTTGGCCAAGTAAGAACCTACCAATCAATGAACACCACTACATACCCTCTATCCTCCATGGCAGAGATAAAGAGTAGATTCTTCTTCAGTACAGGTACATACAACACTTCACTCATCTTGAGAGGTTTTCCGGACCTTAGCTGAAACAAAGTTGTTCCAACTCCCTTGATTGAATACTTAGCATTATCTCCAAGTTCCACCTACATCGTGAGTTATTCAATTAAACCAACGAGTGATTTTTGTGACCCTATCATATGACGAGAAGCTCCACTATCCACTAGCCAAGTTTCCATCGTGACCTTCCAAGAATAAGAACAAGAACAACACTCTTCTAGTGTTGTGACCAAAAAAGTGTCTCGAGATGATCCATTCTCTTCAAATCCCAATCAATGATTCCATGCCAATTTTCACATGCAACTCTATGTGACTAATTTTCAAATCTAAAAATTGCTTCCTAGTGATATAACAATAAAACCCTAGCTGTTATCACTGAACAATTTTACACTGAAAATTATTGACTGAAAACATATGCAGTGGAAACACAAAGATCAAAGATGAATCATCAATACACATGAGACAAAATTTTAGTTTTGTAATCTTGTTATCAACAAAAATCCTAAGGGAAAAACTAGCCCTCCTAGCCAATATAATATCACCAAAATCTGAGGACAACCTTGTCCTCCAAAGTCACCAAAACTGAGAACAACCTTGTTCTCTAATAACCATACAAATCAAAAAACCAAACCTCAACAATATCTCTAGGAATCTCCTCTGCACATGAATTTGTTGTAGACCACCTGTATGGCCCGCTGACATCACCTGTCGGCTTGTACGAATCTGTACCTACCCAAAAAATCAAATACATGATTCACCTTACTAGCAACCCACATATATACGATGTTTTCTCTACTGCAAATCGCGTATACCCTATACGCAATTCATCCTTCTGGAACTCGTGTATATACGCGCTTCGTCCTCCTGCAAACCACGTATTGTATGAAAAATTCGCTCCACGCGTGCGACCTTCTTCGCTTCTCTCTTCAAAGCCATATTCGCCACCTTACATACTTTCCCTAAGCTGAGATCACCAATCCTCCTAGCACAAGTGAAGACTCACTTATGCTAGCTCCATCATGTCTCCACACACTCTACATGATATGAAATGTCACAATAACTTCTCTCCTTTATATACAATCTTTAGAGGTCACCATAAAAGCCCCTCCACAAGTCAACATCAAATTAGGCTTTCCTTGTGGGTGTGAAGCCCCAACACAAGCCCACAAAGCCCA
>CBVK0103388731.1:0-12135 GCA_900067695.1 Picea abies | reverse complement strand
TCACCAAACCGAAAGTGTGATGTGGTGCCCACAACAATTCCCACATGTCCAACACCTAAGGTCATGTGAGAATACTTGCCCGAAGCTACAAAAATCAACAGTATCTACTTGTACTTGGCACCTACTTAACTCTAGTCTGAGATTCAACATCCTAACATTTTAAACATATGACCCTGCTCAGATATTGTGAAACTCCTCCTCAAGTAAGTTGAGGACGCCTGTATGGTATCCTTTTGATAAATGAATTGGACCATACAGACAGTCAGCTAACTGTTGTTAGAAATCTTAGATGAACACCCTTTGATCTTTTCAACTATTTAAATGATCTCGCAGTCACCACTTGGCTACTAGATGAAATCAGTTACAATTTAAGTGAATGGTTCAGCTTTCACTTCACATCGCTTCTTGGAAAGGAGGCTAAAGAATGTATCTGCCCTCTCCTGTGTATTTTGAACATATGTGAAAACAGGACTGTAGACAAGCAGAGTATGTCTTTGTGGAGGAAACAAAGTGGCAATTGGTTAGATCGTATCTACTTAACACCTTGGCCACTCATTGCCATAGTCACAACTTACAACGTTCATTCAAAAAACATGTACACCAAACATAAAGCATAAGAATAAAATAGGAATTTTGAACATGTACTATCGCTACATAGAATTTGGAATATAGATAAAAGTAAAGAGTCTCAAATAAAATAAAAAAATGAAAGCAACTGCATGCATTACACACAAGAAAATGAAATTCGAAAGAATTTGAAAATGAAAAATTTAACATTATTACAAAACCTGGGTAGAATTATATGATTTAGCAGAATAAGTATAGGACCACATCATTGCACTCACTGTCTAACTGGGCATATTTGTTATTTATGGTTCACCTTGTTCATAAAAGGCCAAACAAAAAGATAGAAATGTATGGTTTTTTCCCTCTTAAATTTCATAATAAGGAAAAGATATGATGCTTATTGCCAGGTAGATTTACCTTTAGTGAAAAGATATGTGTCATTCCCCTTTAGTGCAAAGATATGTGTCATTCCCCTTTAGTAGAGCATAAGGTGGTTCATGGGGGTTTCATTCTGAACAGATGTCAGGGCTTACCACAGCCCCAACTGCCTATCATGATAACAATCCACCTCTTTCAAGGAAAAAAAGGTGGGTATTATCATAACAACTTTAAGTGCTTTACAATAATCAAACTCAGAATAAACAGATACAAGACGTCAATCATGGGCCATAACAGTAAAACCCGTGTTTCCGAGAAAGTATTCGTTAACATGGGATCTTCAAATGCTCTATGCAAAATAAGTTGGGAAAATTAGGTGGGGGTACTAAGACGTTGATAGCTGACCATGTCAGCAAACTCTTTTTGTCAAGAAATAAAGGAGCATGCTATCATCAAAGGAAAAGACAAGTTAGTAATTAGCTTGTTGCATTCAGTCAAAACTATTCAAATAACATAACACTACGTATAGAAACTACAGTACCTTGTCTAGAAAGGTAGTAAAATCAAGAGAAACTTCTCCAGGGAAGAAACTTTGACAACACCCTTCTTGCAAAAGTATCAAGGATGTCAGATGAACCAAGTTGTCTTCCTCGGTGACAACATCATTTTCATTGAAGAGTTATTTACAGTTTAACTTTTCTGTTTTCCTATCAAGAACAAACCAGATAAGGTCATAGTTAGAGCACAATTTAAATTTACCATGAAGAAGGGAGTATAATGTCACTAGATAATGTAGAAACTTAAACATCAACTCTAACCACAACAGCTACTAGCAACATATATGTTGTTTAGAGTAGACTGTTAAGAATACTACAATTCTAACAACTTAATGTTATCAGCAAACCTTAAGTGTCTAGATCCTATACTGCATAGTGCACCGAAAGAAAAGGCCAAGTAATAAATGCTTCAGAAACAGTGATCAACTCAATGAATGCATAATTTTTTTTAAAGCGAGGAGCTTTTTCTTGCTTTGTGAGGAGCTTTAGGCTCTTCTTCTAGGGTTTTTGTCTGAATTTTTCCATTCCCCATAGCATCCTCTGGGGAAGGGAGCAGCTCCCCTCCTCTCCAGGCCACTCAGGCCTGAATGTTGACTTGACAGCAACCTCCTTAGCCTTTCAAAAGTTTGTGATGTGATGGCAAAAGTACAGAAATCAAATCTTGGCCACCCAATTTGTGAAGCAGTGGGAAGATGTCCCCAACTTGAAGATCCAGTTCAGAACTCCCAGAAACAAAGCTCTTTGCTATTCTGAAATGGTTCTAGTTGGAAAGTTTACTGGATCTTGGCCCTCTCCAAAACCCTCAATGGATGGCTGAAAAAATTACTGGATTCCACACATGAAATGGCAAATCAGATTTTACTACTCTTAAAAGCTTTTATGCTTTCCATTTTGAACTAAAAGAAGAAGGAGACCTTATCTTCCAGGAAAACACCATGGTTCATGGGACCTTGTGGTCTGTACTTGAATTAATAAACGCTGAATTTTGACCCTGAGGAAGAAGTCCTCTTGGCTGTCCCTGTTCAAGTAAGACTCCCATTTCTCCCACTGACGTATTGGGAAATCCAAACCCTGGAATCACTCACGAACCTGCATGTAAATACATTGACAAAGCTGAACCCAAAGGTGACACCTACTCCTGTGCTAGGATCTGTGTGGAGATGGATCTGGAAAAGAGCCTCCCTGAAGCGATTGAACTCCAGACTAGCCACTAAATTCATCATTCATCTATAGAAATTAGACTATGAACAGATATCTTTCAAGTGTCAATGTTGCCACGAATACGGGCACTTCGCCAAAGCTCTCGAAAAAGCTCAGAGTCTCAGACAGCCTCCTAAGGAATGGGAAACAGACAAAGAAAGGAAATATACCTCATCCAATAAAAGGAGAACAAAACCCTCAAGGCAAAGAATCACACAAGAGGAAGCACCCCCCACGGCAAATAAATTTGGCATTTCGGGTTTAAATGGGGAAGAATCAGAGGATAAGGAAGCTTCATCAGAAAATCCAGTGAAGAGGAAAGAGAGGAGGGAGAAATCCCAGTAATAGAAGAAATTGAAAACAAAGAGCAAGAGAATTCTGAAATCCTGGAGACAGTAGGAATAAATGACAAGGTTCCAGAAGAATCTCCAAAGCAATGCTCCTCCTCAAATCAGAGGATGGAGATCACAAAGAATGAAGAACATGAAGATGAAACTAAAGGCCTCAAACCTTCCTAGCAAAACACAGGGGAAGGGTCCCCTGAGAGAAGAGAACATCAAAGGACAATAAGGAAGTGAGGATATTGAGGAAAGGCAGGGAGACTGGCAAGAAGCAAAGAGTGGAAGGGGTGGCAAAGAACAAAGCCTAAGAATCAGTTTACAATCCCCCTGGCACACGGCTCCAGACACAAAACTAGATCACATAAGCCAATAAAACCATCTCTTGGAACAATAGAGGCTTGGGCAACAAAGAAAAAAGTAGTTTCAGAAACCTTATCAAAGCAGAAAAACCAATACTGGTTCTGCTCCATGAAACTATATTAGACAAAACAGCCTTTAGAACAGTAAAAAATGAATTTTGTAAGGGTAGTCATGAAATTATTAAGAAGGCCTGGGAAGCTTCAAGATGCCTTACCCTCTGGGACCCAAGGTCTCTTTCACTAGATCAAGAGATAATAGGAGACCATTGGATCACAGCTTGTTTCACAGTAATATATTTAGGACAACCCTTTTGGTTAAAGAATGCATATGCACCTAACACTTGGAGAAAATGCTCGGAATCTATCCTACAGTCTCAAATGGGATAAGAGAATGTAAGCTTCCGCAGTTTCTCATATTGTTATAAAGGTTTCAAACAAATTGCGTAAAGTTTTAGATTCTGGCATTTCAGGCGTAATACATTACCCATCATCAAAGAAAGACAAGTAACAATTGTGGGTGGATAGGGTAAAAATAAAGAAATGTAAATTTAAAGTGGTAAGGAAAAAATTGTTAGGTTAGTTTTAATTGGATTTAATCTAAAAGGTTGTTAGGTTAAAGTGTTTAGGCTCAAGGTAACAAAGTCAGCTAAAGGTAAAAATGTCTCTGGACTAAAAGTGCTCATACTTAAATAAAAAATTGGGTCAGCATGGATTAAAGGGAGAGAGAAAATGTCAAGAGTTTATAAAGGAAAGAATGAAATGATAATCGAGGGTTATTTTAACCTAATTCTAATCGGGAAGAAAACAAGGTAGGCACTTTTGTAAGAGATTCTTGAAGAGGAAACATGAGGACAATTCTCCCTGTTGGATTTGGTGGACATCAAACCTAGGAATGACAGACATATTTGGTCCAAATGGAGAATTTGGGAAAACTATCCACGTGAACTTAGCTATGTGTGACAATATTTTAGGGATGTTGGTATCTATAAGCACTACCTAGTGGAACGAGGTTCTTGTCAAAAATTGTTGTCCAGCTTGCGATCGAAAAAGAAACTTAGAAGTTTGCAACCAAACACAATTGGGTTTGACCATATGGAAAACTATTAAGACGACCTATTCTCTAATTCAAGACCATCTCTCTTGGATCCCAAGAAACAATAAAGATATTTATCTATGAAGAGACAAAATGCTTAACAAGCAATCCTAGGAGGATTCTCAATATTTGCACAATATAATAAAATGGATGGTCCAAAATCATTACAACAGACATCACAGTTTGGGAAGCATCCAAGCCAGCAAAATGGTTGAGATAGAAAGAAAATAATCATTGTCAGGACCTTTCCCAGAAACCAAAGGGGTGTTGAAAATAGCAGCATCAGAAAGCATTTTCCAACGAGAGGTCTTAAGTGACCACCCTGAGGCTAGCCAAGGAGACTTGGAGATTAAACAAAATCTAGCAATAGACAGGATGAATGTATAAATCCTGTGAGCTAGATTGATGTGACAAACAAGCTTCCTTATCACTTATGCAAGTGATGTAATTATGATGATTTAGTGTGTTGGCACGTGTGACCTTACCCACCATGAGAAATTAACAAGTTGCCAAAGTGTGAAAGTCGAGTTATGAACTCAAAGTGTAAAAGTTGAGTAACTAACTTAAGAATCCGAGTTATGAACTCAAGTGTAAAGGTCGAGGTTGCATGTCAAGTCCAAGTGTCTAACTTAATCTGAGTTATGAACTCAAGTGTGAAAGTTTAGTTACAAGTCTAGTTGCAAGTTTGAGTTGACAAGTACGAGGTTGCATGTCAAGTTACAAGTCTAGTTGCAAGTTCGAGTTAAGTTAAAAAAATCAAGTCTCAAGGCGAGTTGTAATGTCATGCAACTAGTTCTTAACTGAGTTCACTCATCTCTCTTCTGCGCCTAAACTGAGTTCACTCGTCTCTCTTCTGCGCCTAAACTGAGTTCACTCGTCTCTCTTCTGCGCCTAGTATTTACAGGGAACTACTCTCCCCATTATTCACTTTTCAATGCAAAGCATTAGAGAGGAGAAAGAGGATACTTTTGCAGACAGCAAATAGATACTTTTGCAGGCAGCAAATAGATACTTTTGTAAGCAGCAGATAGATATTTTTGCAGACAACAGATAGATACTTTTGCAGGTAGCAAAACAGGGCACTCACAGATTGGCAATCTCAGAAGCACGTTCTCATGGTGATATTGTAATCAGATTCATCATTCATTTATTTGCTGATAAGGAAGATTGTTTGCTGGGGTTTTCTCCCTCTTTGGGTTTCCCCAGGATAAGAAGATTGTTTGCTGGGGTTTTCTCCCTCTTTGGGTTTCCCCAGGATAAATTCCTGTGTTATTGTGTGACTCCACTTTTGTGCACTGTATACTTCTGTTTTACAGCTTTCAGTTTCCACGTTATTTATCATTTAAGTTTTCAGATCTGCTCATTATATTGAAGAAAAATAAAAGTACATTGCATTCTGAATCTAAGCTCAAAATTTCACAAGGGGGAGCTCTCGTTATTGCAAAATGCTCTACACAAAGCTATCCCCATTCAATACAACTCGGAGGATAAAATAATTTGGGGAAATTCAAGAGGTAGGGGATCCTACTCAATCAACAAAGGATACCACAAGATACAGTTGTACGAGTCTGTTTAAAAAACTATAAGTGGGGAAGAATCTGGATGAGGGAGTTAATCTGTATAATCAACTCCTCTTTTGGCTCCTAGCCTATGACAAGCCCATTATTGTTGAAAAATCTATTCAAGTAAGGAATCCATGGACCCTCAAGGAGTGAATTGTGCAAACGAAACTTAGAACCTATTCACCACTTATTTCAAGATTGTAACTTTACCAAGGAATCCTAGGCAATGATTAGTTTGGTGGAATTGATCCCACCCCTTCAAGACCCTTCAAACTAGGATAAAGTTTTTAACTCTTGGAACTATACAGTATATACTATAAATATCCTATTGATCCAAAGGTGAGTGCACTAGTGAAATGAACAAACCATGCAACAACTACGACGAGTATGACTTATATACACAAATCTTGACTTTATGGTGCAATTGATAATGAAACTAACTCAAACTAAAATTAATTCATACACTACACATATATTGTCACAATAAAATTGGGTAGAAAACTTAAATTCAAACTTTCATTAATGAAACAAAATTGTACAACGAGATATAAACAACATGAAATTTTACAACTCCACCAATCACCAAATATCACCCAACTCGTTTACAATCTCAAGGTCGTGTATAAATAATCTAATAAAAAATACAAAACAATTTGTTTTCTCAGATGTTCATATCCTATAGATTACATATGTATACGAAAGTTGGGAAGAGGACGAAACAAAGAGAGAGAAAGACAATATTTTGTGACTTGGTCTTTCGCATGTAACAATATGTTGAGGTGTCCATCTACATTGGCATGCCTGTGCTATCTGGAATTGTTCTTTAGACAAGGGTGCACACACCAAGGTTGTGTAATAATGTATTAGCACGACCGCACTTTGGAATTGCGCAACTAAGTCACAATGCTAGAACTACACAACTAAGAATATTAGTGTGACTGCAGCACAACCCCAATTTGCCACTTTGATCTACACCAAAGTTGTCAATTATAATCTACATCTCTCATTGATGACTCTATGCAGCTTTGCACCTCTGATCAGTGTTGTAAATCTCTCCGATATATCCGAGATATTCCGAGATATTCTGAGTTAAATCCCTGTCCGATATATCCAAGATATTCCAAGATATTTCGAGTTAGACCCCTGTCTTGCAACATTTTTCGAGATATTTCGATATTTTCCGTTGATGTCACCGAGAGGTTACATTCCGGACCCTCGTCGATACTTTCCCCAAGACGAGATTTATAGCATTGCCTCTGATACAACAACAAATCAACATGCCCATACTTAGACAAATTCTTGGGTGAACTAATTAACACAACTCTTCCAATCATGGACTTAGTCAATCTTTGACTCCTTCTGGGATCAAACCTCCCCACTTAAGAGTTGTCAATCCTCAACAATTTTCCTGACAATTGGGGAAACTTCTTTTAAATCTGCTCCAAGGTGTACCACTTGCCAACTTGGGGAAACTGTCCTTTCAGCCCGAGTTGATAAAGTTTCAAGGTTCCTTATCTGGTTTCCCACTCTTTGCATTATAAAACCATATCTACTTCTAGCTCCACACCAACTTTAGCAACAAGCCTCTTTAGGAATCAACGTGGCAAGTTATTCTTCATCATTTTTCAACATCGGCGGCTTATAGAGCTCTAGGTTATCTGTATTGAAGACAAAATGAATACCCACACAAGTTGGGTGGTCCACTTGAACACATTCTCTCCAATTTGCTTGACGATAGTGTACAGGCAATATTTGAGCAACTTGATCTTTTTGTCCTCCTTGAACTGCTCTTTCTAAAGATAAACCCAGACTCTACGTAATTAACATAATATAGAAAAAAGCATGATAAAATTGCACACACACAAGGTACACCAAATATGTACATGGAGTACATCTCCCAAAAGTATTATTATGACGAGGTAAACAACAACTCCTTAGCTATTAGGTGAACTCTAAATAACTAAAATACATCCAAGTACAATGAGCATAAGCCAGTGTTTGTAATAATGAAAGATAAACCCAGACTCTACGTAATTAACATAATATAGAAAAAGGCATGATAAAATTGCATACACACAATGTACACCAAATATGCACATGGAGTACAACTCCCAAAAGTATTATTATGACGAGGTAAACAATAACTCCTTAAATATTAGGTGAACTCTAAATAACTAAAATACATCCAAGTACAATGACCATAAGCTAGTGTTTGTAATAATGATTTAATTGACGACTCATATATACTAAGTTCTCACTCATTTCCCATGCGAGCCCACTACCAAGTCAATCCACTATTATTTACATATATGTTTGACCCCTTGTCCCCTTATATATCGCCAATAGAGTCATTGCATTATCTCCTACACAAAATTGATAGCATGTGCAGTGTTGATAATGCTTGCTTCTGTGCTTCTACGCACTGTTGTGTTAAGCTTCTCGAACTTGATCACGAATCTTTTGAATGTGACCAATAAACCTTATGGCTTGCCCATGTGCAAGGCCCTCCTTTCATCATTGTTTCCTCAAGAATAGGACTCAAAATGGATAATGGATCCTTTGACAAAAATCCAAGGTACACTTCAAGAGGTGAAGTGCCTAACATGTTGTGCACTGCACAACTCGAACTTTGTTGCACATGAAATGTTGGCATCTCAAGTCTCCAAGTGCTTGTAATTAAAAATTCACAACAATCACAAGATGGTGGGATTTTACTACCTCCACCTAACCATCTATTTGAGGATGGAAAGCAAGTATGCCTCTTCAGCGTGGTGTCCATCAATCCTCGCAATGTTTTCCTAAAGTAGGAGTGAAACTTATTATTGTGATCAAAGATGATCAATCATGGTAACTCAAAGGGCACCCATACTTCTTCAAAGGGCAACTGCACAACCTGATTTGTTGAAACTGACTCCTGCAAGGTGTCATCACAACCATTTTATTGAATCAGTCCATAACTACCATCACATAGTCATTGCCCTTGTTGGTTGTCTGTAAACCTCCAAGGAAGTCCATTTACACTAACTCTTGTGGCCTACTCAAGACTAGTAGCAGAATATACTCACCTAGCTTCCAATTTGTTGGGTTTGATATGTTATAGAGGGAACAACTTTTCAAGAACTTCGCTACCATCTATGCCATCTTTAACCAAAAGAAATACCTCTACAAATTCATGGTCGCCTTCTCCACTCCAAAGTGTCCTAAAATTTTGGAATGGTGAGCCTAATGCAACAATTGTAGTATGTGACCTCCATGAGGAACACAAACAATGCTCAATTGGTGACAAATTTCGTCTTGTGGTGGATAGTCAAGAAAATCTTCATATGGAAGAGTCATCATGGAATGTTGTATGACTACATAAATCTACAAAAAGTCTAGACACTGCATGTAAGCTTTTTTGAAATTATTGAATCCACACTATTGAAAGTACGCCAAAATTGCAATCCAACTACTGGGGATCACAACAGGAAATATGCCACTTTGTTTGTGCTTTCGTTCTAGTACTTAATCACAATGTTAAATTGTTGTAAACAAGTAACCCACTTTGTGTAGCATGCATTTTCAATCTTGCTTGGTGTCTAGAGGAACTAGAGAGGCTTATGATCATTGTCAACAATGGTCTCTTTACCAAGGAAACATCTACGATCATACATTGAGTAATTTAGAACAACACCTAAAAAAGTCTTGCAATGTTATGCAATGAGTCTTCAATTCTACATCAAATTCACACTCATTGCATGTCCAAACTCCAAAGGCATCCACCTCAATCTCAATGGATTGTTGAAAGTTAGGTAACATGAGGAAGACAATAATCACAACTCTGCACTTGATCTCTTAAAAGGATTCATATTGTGTTGCTTCTAAACAAAAATAAACACAATTGTAGTTCAATGCATTAAGAGGGTGTGTGACATGGGAAAATTGTGCAATAAACTATTGAGATAGTTCATTATCCCCTTGAAATTTCACGGGTCATGGATTTTCTTCAATCGTGGCCAGATAATGATGACTGAAATCTTTGTTGGATCAATGTTTAATTCATCTTGGTTCACACAAAATCAAAGATAAACCAGTTTGGTACACCTGAATATATACTTCATGTTTACCAACGATTTCTCTCTCTGCAAGGTTACAAGTACTTGATTCAAATGATATAAGTGGGCCTCCTAGGTCTTCTTAAAAACAAGAATGCCATTTAAATAAATTATCACAAATGAGTCAAGATATAGTCTTAGCACCTCGTTCATCATTCCCATGAATGTTGTAGGAACATTTGAAAGACCAAACAACATCACTAGTCATTCAAAGAATCCTTATCGCATTTTGAAGGTTGTCTTCCATGTATCCTATAGTTTCATTCATATTTGATGATAATTGAACTTCAAGTTTGCCTTACTAAAATATTTGGTTCTCTAAAGTAGATCTGGCAAATTATCGACGTGTTGCAATGAATATTGTTTTTGAATGGTGATTTCATTCAAGAGTCAATAGACTGTGCACATTGGTGTTGATAACCTCATCTCATAAATGACTTCACAAGGACAAAGTGTAATAATTTGACTTACACTCATCAAAAAAGTGAAAAAAATTAAGAAAAACTCCACACTAAAATCATTCAAGAGGAGTGTTTTTCTTTTCCTTTTAGTATTTATATTTGACACCAATGTTATTTTCTATTCACCCACATGTTGGACTCACCGGGATTTGAACAACCCATGAGTTTCTCGTGGATCAAGGTTTGACTTGCGAGTACTCACAAGCTTAACTCATGAGTACTCACGAGCTTGACTCACTTCTAACAAGTTTGACTCACCAACAGAGAATCAAAATTGGGATTGAGTTAACTCTACACAATAGTAAGGTTGAGCAAAGTTTGACTCGAGAATCCTAGGGAGTACTCGAAAGTCTTGACAATTTTTTTAACTATGACATACATCCTTATTATTGCTAAGCCAACACAAGGGCATAGGGCTTAGGATGTCAGTTGGGTCTAGCCCGAGTGGTAGTGGGTTGGAGTGTTAGCCTTCACGCCTAGGTTCTATTCCCATAAGTGACATGTTGAACTCATAATGAGCATATTGTTGTATAATGGCTTTGAGCTTGCATTGTTGACAGCCTTGTGCCCTAAAGAATCTAGGGTTTACCCTGGGTACCATCCTCAAAATGAGAGGAAGTACCTGGGGGTTTTCCCTGGGCATTGTATCCTGAAAAAAAAAGTAGGGTTTGGGCTAACAACTATAAATGAGTTGTGCTTTTTCATTGTCACATCTAAGATGAGATCTCATTAGCTGCCAATATCAAAAACTATGGCCACAAGCTCCTTTCACCGAATCTTAATGGAGAAAAGGTTCTTGCACTCCGCATCTCTGGGTCAAGCAACTATCATCAAGGAAATCCCTTCTATCTAGGAGTCAAGTGCCATTGCCTCTTTCTCACCCTTCTCTGCATGGTAGACTTCTAGGACTTCTCCAAATGCAATGTTCAATAATCATCTTTCACATGTCCTCTACGATTGCAATAACTGTAGAAGGAGACATTCTCCTTCAACATGCTTTGTCCATCCTTACGCAATTTGGAGTTAGCATTCTATTGGGTAATCCTATTGAATAGCTTCTTCATCATGCCATATTTTGCAATAGTGTTCTTTTCTTGACTAGAGTTAGTGTCAATGATGTTATCTGGTATCCTCCAACTATTCATCACCTTAGTTAACTTGGATTTATGACTTGTCAATTGGATTTAGCTCGAGTGATTGGGAGAAATGTTGTTATCCTCCCCACCCAGGTTCAATTCCTGCAAGTGACATGTTGAGCTCTTAACAAGTATATTGTTGTAATGACTTTGTGCCTTAGTTTTTGATTGGTCTTGTGCCCTGAATATTCTAAGGTTTACCCTAGGTACCATCCTCAAAATGAGGGGAAGTACTTGGGGGTTTTGTTGATTTTTCATAAGAATTAGGTTAAGCATGAAGTTCATTCCATTTTTATCATTTAACCATAACCATAAATGTTGCAGCAACCAAGATCNCAAGAAGAAGCACCATGCACAAGAACACAAAATGTATCCTGGGAAACCCTT
>CBVK0103388717.1:0-11495 GCA_900067695.1 Picea abies | reverse complement strand
TCCTTCATCTCATTATTCCACAATTAAGCATGGATTCTCTTACTCCACAAAGTGTCTTCTCATGAGGGCTTTCACCATAAGGGGACCACTTTGGATTTCATCCATATTTACTTCTTGTCAACCATGAAGAAAAATAATGATTCATATTTACATCAAACAATCTTGGATCCATTACCCAAACCTTTGTGCTATTGGTCTTTCTTCAAGGGTTGACATCAACCTTAATCAACAGTCATATCCCCCTTTCCCTCTCATGGAGTCCTAGCCTCCCATAATCTTTCGTCTAACTTAGTCTACAAAATTGGTGTATTTTATTAATATATCCAAGTTTGATTACATATTACATTTGTTAGGATCATTGACATTTCAGCACATAGGCTCCCTAGCTTAAATCACATAATCACTCTAGCCTCATATATATATATAATGGTACTTTGACCCAAGACATCCTGGCTCACCAACCTATAAATATTTTTTACATTTACAATTGGGGTTCAACATGGGGGTATTACATTCCCCTCCCCCTTATTTATGCATTATCCTCAGTGATTATATACACATGTACAATAAAAATTATTTTAAAATCTCCAAAACAATGTGAGTGTTCGTCCTGCATGGTGTCCTCATTCTGTCATATTGCATCCTTAGGATCGTCACAGGTGCAATGCACTTTGACCAACTCTATGGATCGATTCCAAAGCAACTTGACCTTCCTATCTAATACGCACAATGGTTGGACCTGAAAGTCACCCTCGTGTTCCACTTGAATCACATTCTAATCAATTACATGATTAGCATCAAACACATACTTTTTAAGTAAATACAGATGGAATATGTTATGAATGCACATGGATGCAGGAAGTGAAAACATGTATGCAATAGGACAAATCCTCTCCAAAATTTCAAATGGCCCATAATATATTTTTTCTATCTTTGGGAAGCTCCCTAAATTCAAGTGAACTCTTCTTAGATTTCAATTTCAAGAAGACATTCTCTCCCACTTTGAATTCTCTATGTGCCCTGCCTTTTTCTGCATAACTTTTCTGTCTACCCTGGGGATCCTTTAAATTTTTCTTTATTTTCACCATTTTCTCTTCCATTTCTCTTAGTAACTCCAACCCAACCACTGCTTTGTCTACTAGGTTGTCCCAACTCATTAGTGTGTTTCACTTTTTGTCATATAATGCTTCAAATTGGCTCATCTTCAAAGATGTATGATACCCATTATTATAATAAAATTCAAATAAATGTAGATAATATTCCCATTTTGATGGCTTATCCATCACATACATCCTCATCATATCCTCAATCACTTGATTGAATCTCTTTATTTTCCCATCTGATTTTGGATGATATGTCATTCTAAAATTCATATTTGTCCCAAATGCTCTAAATAATCCTTTCTAAAAAAATTGTTTTAACTTGGGACCCTTGTTAGAAACAATTGTCGTAGCCACACCATGTATCTTGGCAATTTCTCTCATGTAAATCTATGCAATGTTATCTTTATCATGAGTTAGTTTTACTAGAATAAAATGAGCATATTTAGTTAGCTTATCGACCACCACCATGATGGAATCATGTTGCTTCCCATTTTTGGGCAGCTTGGTGAGAAAATTAATTGTCACAACTTCATTTTTCCATTCAAGAATGGGAATGGATGTAGAAATATAGATGGATGTTTGTTCTCATCATTTATCTTTTGAAATTCTAGACATGTGGCTATATAATCAATCACCTCTTTCTTTATATCTAGACAGAACTTTTCCCTCTTTACAACTGCAATTGTTTTCTGGTAACCTGGCATTAGTAAGTTTGGGTCATTTTGCGGTGGTCATTTTGATGCCCATGTGGCATTCTGTCGTGGAGATGGGGTGAATATTGGACCCCGAAAACGTTGTATCACATGTCATGACAATTTCAACGACCTAAGGATATCGTCTCTCGTGCGACGACCCAAGGATGTAGTAACGTTTTCATCTCTCGTGAGACAAACTAAAGAGATCGTCACACAAGAGGTGACCTAAATAGGTCGTCGCACAAGAGACAACCTAAAGAGTTCATCACATGAGAGATGAACTAAAGAGGTCATCCCATGAGAGATGAACTAAATAGGTTGTCTCACAAGAGACAACCTAAAGAGTTTGTCCCATGAGAGATGAACTAAAGAGGTTATCGCCCGAGAGATGACCTAAAGAGGTTGTCACACGAGAGATGACCTTAGGTCATTACCTAAGAGATGAACTATCTAATGAATCATTGTGACGAAGTATCAATAACATCGACTAACTATCAATACCATTGATGATAAAATTCATCGCCAGAGTGACAGGTTCTGAGTATTTAAAAAAAATGAAAAAAAAAATTCACTTTTCATTTGGGGAGAGTAGGAATATCTTTTAACCCCAAACACAATCATGCTCTCAACAGTTGACAACCCTTCCCTTATGACTAGAGAAAGGCCATCAATATGTTTTCTATGCTAAATTCTTTAGTCCCCAATTCCATGAATTAGGGGTACAACAAATGGTTCTTATGGCGTAAACAATAGTTTGGGGCCCTAAACTATGGATTTTTCTCCTAATTAGTGTTGTTTTGGGGCCCTAAACTATGTATTTTTCTCCTCTATATTCCTAGAAGATTGTTAAAGAGATAATTGTTTGTATAGGTGATGATATCCAACATATTTTAAGGCATTTTAAGACTCACTTGGTGACACCGTAGTTTGAAAATTAGGTACCAGGATTATGTGTTTTTAAAATTACATTTCAATGATTGAAGTAAATAAATATGGAATTATCCCTAGATGAATATTGGTATCCTCCATTAGATGTTTTTGGTATCCCAAGATATTCTAATTATTTTTATCAAGTGAATATAGTTGATCATGGAATACGTTTTCATGGTCACATTGATTTAACTGCATTACATGTCACATATTTTCACTACCTCAATTTGACCATTTGTCTGGGGTTGAAAAAATGTAGAAAAGAGTAATTGACAACCTAAAAGGTTCCATAATGATTTCCAAAAGAAATTTAGAAATTGAGAGTTGCGATCATAAATGATGGCCAAAGGTAAGCTAAAATTACTCCATACATTTTAAAATAAGAGTTTGACAACTTTAGAGACACCAATAGTGTTGTGGCAAGTTGCGAAAAATAGCTTCTTCAAGAATTTGTATAGTAGTGCAAAGATTCAATCATGTTTGCATTGGGTGGTAGGATAACCACTAACAAAATCCATGAAGGGAATTGGCAAAGGTTGTTACAACCCAAGCTCTTTGTTTGTAAGTTTTCTTTGACTGCAATGTGAACATGTATTGATATAGTCTTCCACTTGTTTCTGCATGGAAGGCCAAAAGAAGTACTTTTTCACATAGGATTACCCAAATTAACCCATAGGATTACCTTGCTTTGAACATACGACATTACCCTAACTAACCCTATCTTAATCAATGGTATTACTATTATGGAAACCTATGGTTAACCCTATCACAATCAATGGTATTACTAGTACTCCACTTACGATAAACATTTACAAGGTATGTAACTCAATGTGCAGCAATAGGACTCAGATTCTTATAAGATAAACCAACTCCGTTCTATCAAGTTGTAACACTACTTAGTACAATGGTTCTACTTCATTACTAGTATCCTATTAGTATCACAGTAAGCTCATAATGATTATCATAGTGTTACTCGTTCACACATATATTATGCTCTATTACTATTGGTATACTATCTAGGCATTATAAGGGCATGTTTGGAGTCAAATGAGACATGCCAACAAGTGGTGGTATTGGGGCACGATGTTGGTTGGAAGACCCCAAAACTGATGCCACTAGAAACATACTCAATCCTAAGGCCTACTAAGGATAAAAAACAACACATGCTAATTAATCTAGGAGCTAAGCATCTAAACAAACCTTCTCACAAAGAAGCGCTAGTTGGTGATGGAATCCAACATCCCAAGATCGATGCATGAAGGGGTTGAGTTTCAGCAGGTGGTAAATTTACGTTGACAACCTGCTTAAGGAACTTACACCCTAGTGCAAGCTACCTCACCTAGTAGTGGGAAACCCTCCAAGGAATCTGAGTGAGTCTAGCCAACATTGATCCTAGGTACAACACCACCTTCCCTATATTGTCACCTTGGGTATGAATTCTAAAAGATTATGGCCTTTATGGTACCACCTACTATACTAAAGTAGAGGGGGGACAATAGATAGTCTATTTTACATGCAAGGGCAGGGTAGCTAAGCCCAAAACCACTTTCAGAGATTCCTCACAGGGAGGGGTTGCTCCCAAGTGATCCCTGTAATATGTACAACCACTACACCAACACCAACAAAGCAGGTTTGATTACTCTGTCGACCACAATGCGACCTCGTTCTTGACCCTTGTGTTAGAAGGGATTCCCAAAGTTGGTGATATAGCAACTGGATTTAACTCCCTAAATCAAAGATCTATGTTTTTATAGTAGATTTGGAAAGTTATTATGACAATTCTATTCCAAATCGATACACCTAAGCTAAGATGGGTTTGAAGAGCCCTAGAAAAGTTGCTAGAAATTTTTTAATTAACTCTTGATTTTAGGTTTTTGTTATTCAAAGGAATGGGCGTGAAACTGATGGAGTTTCGACTCAACTCTTTAAACCATGTAAGAGGAAAATGAAATGCAACAATTTCAACTTCGATGAAAACTAGCTATGGGAAGGAGCAAGAGGTTTCAAGAAAAAAAAAATTTCTTGATTGATTACTATGTGTGCACTGCTAATGGAAAAACGTATGAGCTAATTATCCAGATAAATGGAAGTAGTCTAGCAATATATTTCAACCCATTTCATTTTGATACAAAGCAATCAAAAATACCATTAAAATATAACATTATTAAAATGGAAAATCTCATTGAAAGAAAAGAATAGTCATGAAGATAAAACCATAAGCCGCTTGTCTAATTAGGATCCTTCCCCCCTACATCCCAGGAGGGAACTAGTTAAGACGTTTCACTATAGAAAACATAAGGTTTAATATTGTATGAAGATTCAAGACATTTGTTATTTTCTCTACATCTATGATTATGTGTTTCAATAGAAACTTCAAATTACTGGCAGTGGAGGGTGATGCTCCTTAAGAATCTTAACTAAATCACAATCTAATATGCAGGGGCTGAAACAATCTAAATATGCTCCTAAATAATATGTAAGGGTTTCGACAATCTAACTAAGATGCAAGGGTTGCAACAATCTAAATATTCTCCCCAGCACATGGAAATGGCCAGGGAGCATGCATCCCTAACATGGTTTTCAAGGTCTTATGATTAAGTTAAATGTCTCCTTACATTGTTGAGGGTATTGGAATGATTTTTAATGTTGTCTAGTGGATTGATGTAATTTTGTATTTAGTTTCATAATGATGATCATTATAACTTGAACCTAAATAACACAATGTGTTGTAATAATTCTTCACAAAAAGAAAAATAAAATAAAATAAAATAAAAAATCTTCACAAAACATGATTACATAATTACACGGCCAAAATTCAAATTAGAGTATTTAGAAATTCCAAATTCTAATTTTTGTCATGACATCCTAATTGCTTGTAAAATTTTGTTTACACTTCCGAAGAAGTGTATGTGCAATTTAAATAAAATATAAAGTCCATTAAATGTGTTACTTGGAAGGTATTTCTTCATTCCTTTAGAGAATATCTATTATCAACATTTCTATCTCATTTCATAATTTTGCTACATGTTATTATTATGTATCTAGATGTATTATATGTTACTAGTATGGATCGAGTTGTAATAAAGTAGCCTAATTACACTCATTGTTCCACTCTCTCATGAAGTGCTTGAATAATCAATTGATCAACCTTTCACCAATCATAAAAAGAGGTTCCGCATCACCTAAATCCTAATATCCCTCTTCAATGAATTAATCTACAAGTACCATCATTCTACTTGAAACCCTCTAGCAATTTCAGACCTCTTGCACATGTCATAAGAAAGTAGTTGAAGGGTCTGTTAAATTTCTCATTTAACTTCTCATGTGGTACTTATTATATTATTTTCTTGTCTTATTAGTTAACAATATTATTAAATTTTTCCTAATAATTATCATGGTTAGGAACAACTTTAGGCTATAATGAAGTTCATTTTGATGTTTGTACAATTCTTTGAAGTGCACTAATCACAATAAAGTGCACTTTATCTCTCTGTGTGAACTAAGAATTGTCCTCCAATTGTGGTAGTCTAAAGTTAGTAGGAAAAAAATTCCATTAGTTTTCACCCTTACCTCCATCAATCTATTCTCCCATGGCCATCCCATCATCGTGCTCCTTCCTAAAATTCCATTAACATTAACCATCAAGAAACAATATTGTTGTGATTTCATTCAAGTCACATAACACACTAGGATTAATTATGACACTTGATGGAGTAGTTATCCATTGCCATACATCTTCACCAAGTTCTATTTTTATTTATTATCAAATTTCAAAAGTAGACTTCTTGAATTACAATTATTTTTTTAAGATACACTAAGTGGATCTTATAAAAAGCCCAACATTTCCACCCTTGAAAAATGGTTGCATGTTTCTCTAAAATCCTCCAAGACTTTGAGTCCTTACAAGGTCTTAGGTAGGTTAGGAAACAATGCAAATGAAGATGACATCAACTTAAATGTGAGGATTTTAGTAAATCCTTATAGGAAAAAAAATATGGTCTTGAAAATTAGATCCATTTATCGACATTTTTTTAAGTTAAGGTTAATGATGTTTTCTTAAAACAACTTTAAATATAGTTTGGAATTTAATGGTGTTTTCTTCAAAACAACCTTAAATGTAGTTTGGCCACATGTTGTTGCTTTCTTAACCAAGAACATGGAAGGAAGAATGGAGTGCCACACTAGCTTCTCCTTAGATGGATCTAATTGTTGTTGATTATAGAATTGATCCCACACATAAATTGGTTATGATTTCACTTCACTTAGATGTCCATCTACTTGGGTTGGATGATACCTTTGCATCCAATGATTTAAATAAGTAATAAATATTATGGAGATGGATGGTTAATGAGTTTTCATAGGCCTCTTCGTTTATTTGTGGCTACTTTAGCATAGTTGAAACATGGGATGATAAATAAAGTGTTTTTCCATTATGAATGCCCCAATGGGAAGACGATGCCTACAATTCCTTGAAAGCCACGTTGGGGCCATATAATCCAAACAAGTTCAGGCATAGAGATTTTTTTGAATTGTGGTTTACCTAGTCTAATCTATGTGAGGTATTTGAATAGGTTATGAATAGATTATATTGGGTCGTGCTTTCTAAGAAAAATAACTTTTACTTTGGATGAAATGGTGGTTTACTTGTGTAGGCATTTGGGGAGGCTACTATCTTTGACCATCATCCTATCTTCCTTTCATTATCTTGGAGGGATAAAAGGACAAGGATTAATAGGACCCATTTCATTATAAATGTTTCTCAGTGTTAGTGCACCACTACCCTTTTCTTGTGACACTTAGTGATTTACATCAAATACTTTACAAATCAGCATTAACCACCATATAGAAGAAAAAAAATATGGATAAATAATAAATTATTCATGCAGGATCAAATTCAAACTTTAAATATGACCAAATGGAGAATTGTGTGGCATCTTAAGTCATGGGGTGCAGAATTGTGTCATAAATCCTTTGATACTCACGTAATTCTTGTTACACAAAAATGTAGTAAATTACATAGCCCAATGAATTGCATAATCACTTCAAGATATAGTTTGGTCAAGTTGGTCCCATAATAGTCGAATTGCTTCACCCAATGAAGAGTACAATGGTGTATTTGGAGTAATTTCAAGCACACACGTGATACATGGTCTAATATTTGACATGGGATTCCATTTGCTCCTTTAGAAAATCTATAAATGAAAGCTTCCATCCTCCATTTTCACAAGTTTAATGAGAGTACAATTGCAATGCAAGATTTTCATAATGCATAGCTCTCAATAATAAATTTTCATATCTCCATCAACTTTAGAACCATTCACTATTGGACTCCCTTAGAAGTAGAGGTTGTCATCATACATATATTAGTGTTTTCCACGGTAGTCTTTCTCATTAGTTAATGAGTTTAAGAATTTAATTTAAATTCATTGTCCACTACAACAACATTATTGTATATATATTGATGTGGTAGGTGGTGAGGTCATATCACTAATTGTACATGAAATGGAAAAGGAAAAACCCTCATTACCCAATCTAAAAGTGTATATATCATGAAACACGATCTATGCGGCTCACTTGTACTCAAAAAGTATGAAGATGTGGGGATTTCAAGTGTAGCACTATTATCTATAGCACCCAACTATAGTCACATAACCATGAACTTGTGATGACATCTATACCAAACAATGCTAAGTATTTACCTCAAGATATATGCATCCAACCTTGTTCTAGACCAAGAATGCCTAAAACAATTTTCAAGATCTCCATTGAATATCAAATCCAAGAGATTTTTCACTTTTACAACACTTAAGGAGCAACCATTAAATTATTTTACATCGTACAAAGAAATAACCAAGGATTTATGACTAGATTATGCTAGAACATCACCATATTTCTTGAACTAAATTATTTTCAAGAAATTTCCCAATCCTATAGATAAATATCAACATATTACCACAATTGTTCCAAATATAGGCATGAAAGAACATGAATAATGCCATCCCTAAACCATATATCTAAGAGGATTTGCATTATTTTCACCATCATAAATGCTTAAAGATCTTCATAAACAAACCTCATATCTCCATACTTTCACTAACACAATAATTATTCAAGATATCTAGATAAACCCCTAGGATATCAACTAAAACCCATAAATAACCACAATTCTGAGCATAAATTAGACTTTTCATGGTTTGATTTCCACATATAACCAATAATTTGAAAGTAATTTCATATTTCCTTTGCCAAAGGATTTTTTTTTGATAACATAGCCAAATATTTCAAACAAAACACATGAGAATGTAGGCCTCCCCTCCTATGACTAGATAAAAACACTTCACTATGTGTTCTTTACAACAGTTTCCCTCTAACATCATTACTATCATCCCCTTGGAGAGTAGAAGACTGATTGTTCACTAAACATTGCGCTTGTTGAGGATTCTTATGAAAAAACCTTAAATGTAACATGATACGCTAAAGAACATGAAATTTTAACCAATCAAGAACAATGTATAAACAAATAAGAATAAATAAATCTCAAATGAAACTAGATCTCCATCTTATGCATCAAGAAAAACAAATTCTAATGCATTTGTGCCTCCGAAGCCCATGTTGTGTTAAGGGGGATGAATCTCTCTCAAATTTGCTTGTGTTCATGCATAAGAGTTCCAACAAGATACAAAAGGAAGGGATATTGAATAATGAAATAAAAGGGAACTCCTAATACAATTTGCCTCTTCCAATATATAATCCCAACTCTCTAAATTCATTTGATTCCTTATGTTCAACTAAAGGGGACACATGGTGGATGAAAACTCACCATGATACACTAAAAGGGACAAGTGGAATATGTTATTCTATGCCTTGATGTCACTCCTTGTCTACATATACCCTTCTATTAATCTTTGTAAATCCTCTTTGAGTACACATGTAAAGTTGAATATTTTGTCTTTGGAAAAACTCTCATTTTCAAGTATCACATTGGTTAATATCCTTCCTCAAGTTCATACCAATTTTCGTACCTATCATCTCCAACACCTCGATAGAGACTCTATTGGCTATTTGGTTCCAAGCTTCCAGGTTTTACTAACTCATCTTAGGTCATCTTCATTGGCATGACTTCATTCATACCTTGGGATTTTCAACCCTAAAACCTCAAGGGAGGTTCGATCAAATATAGGGAGAATAAGTTATCATACACTATGAGGGGAAAATGTCTATCTATTGTGCATTCTTGATTGATTTATATTTAGAGTAGTAGATCTATTTCTTATTGGTTATATTACATATGCAACCTTGTGTTGGATATTCAGGTAATACCTTTCTTGTAGGAATTTTGAGTTGAGTGTGCAGGTGATATTGGGATGTGCATCACTCTTGGAGGATTTTCACGATCCTCCACTATAGCTTAAGAAAATTCATAGTCTAAAAAAACAAGTTTTGAATCAGTTCTCTTCCTCCTCTTCTCATTTTAAGCGTTAGGGTTTCTATATCACTATTTAAGGAATTTAAAATTCATTTACCCTAGTTAGTTGGCTTGTTTTACTTTGTTAATTTACCAATCAAACTTAATTTGAGACCTAATATAATTACCATAATCACCCTCATTGATAGGTTATCATTGGAAATATCTTAAGGTCCTTGTCAATCTAGTGGCTCACCCTCTTATTTTCATCCTCTTTTGTCTTACCTTAGGGTTTCTTAGTTTGGCCCAAAAACTAAGTGGTGACTCCAGTCTCCTCTATTCCCCTCTTAATGGTGTGTGTGTGTGTGTGTGTGTGTGGATAGTCTTCCATTATTTCCCTCATAATACATGTGGTAGTGAAAATCCATTCATTCAATCATTGATTTTGTCCTCAAGTCTAGAGGTGTGAAAACTACTATAAAACCTATATTGGTTCCTAGGTGACATCTTTGGGCCTTGTGTCCTTACACTATATTGATAATTCCTATATAATGTTGGACATAGTGTTACGGTGTTTGGTATCCAACAAGGGAGGGAAATTCTTTGTGGGAGAATATAAACCACCAACTAAACTGAGAACTTTCCCTACCACTCTAAGACCAACCAACAATGTCTTTTTGACCCTATAAAGAATTGACAAATATTTGAAAAACTACTACCAAAATGTTATTCAAAAACTGATATTGTTGAAAGGCAATTATCCCATGAAAAGTGCCTTATAAAATTTGTTCGACACACAGGTTCCCGCATCTATTACTGTGAGAACATGATGTAGTAACATCGATAAACAAGTACTTAGAGTAGCCTTAAAACTAGATTATTAGTAGTAGTAGTAGAATTATACAAAAATATCAAAATTTTATCAACAACTAAGGAAAACAAATACACTCTTTTTTGAATTATTTGGGCTAAGGAGGAAGGTTAAGTGTGATACATTTTTATCTTGTTGAAGAAGATTGAAAATAGTGGTTTGCAGATTTAATAATTCTAAATAGGCCCTTGACATCTATTCTAGGCATGAATAAGAGTAAATAGTGTGATTTTCTTGTGTTTTCAAAACACAAAAACATTTCTAGGATAGAAGTGAATTGTCAAGACAATGAACTTGTGTCACCCAATTTGTGTACTTTGAAAGAAATTAAAAATAGCGTTTATGGTTTAGTACATGATGAATTGATGATGGAAACAAGTGGGTGTGCGAGTCATATTTGATTTCAGAAACCCTCCCATATCATTAACGCATGCAAATAGACTATCCATGTGAAATTTCAGTGCATACAGAAACAATTTGTGAAAATTTCA
>CBVK0103388716.1:0-16281 GCA_900067695.1 Picea abies | reverse complement strand
GGCCAACCACATGAAGGTGGAAGCTCATATGGCCCCTCCCCTCCCCCTCACATCACTCTCAATTCCCCAATAGTACCCAATTTATAAAATAGAAAATAATCAAAAGCAACATAGTAAGGTTCATGCATGGAAACTACCAAAAAAAATTAAAAATTATGAAGGTAAATGAAATTATGTGTTTGTAAATGATATTTTTATTTTACCATGTACTCTTCTATGGTGACTATTTTCAGGTTTCACATAATAATTCTAAATAATCCCTTGTCATTTATTGTTAACACGAATAAGAGTAAAGAGTGTTATTTTCTTGTGTTTTCAAAACAAAAAAACATCTATGGGATAGAAACGAACTATCAAGACAATGAACATGTCTCACCCAATTTGTGTACTTCGAAAGAAATTAAAAATAGGGTTTATGGTTTACATAATGAATTGAGGATGGAAACAAGTGGGTGTGGGAGTCATCTTTGAGTCCAAAAAGTCTCCCATATCGTTAAGGCATGTGAATAGTCTATCCATGTGAAATTTTACTGCATACATAAACAATTTGTGAAAATTTCAACATTGGCCCCATTCATGTGTACAGGTCACTAATGTTGCCCATGTCTAGTCCTAGTACAATGTATTTCATTGTTCCTTGTAAAATTCGTTCGACACACACTTTCTCGCATTTAGTACTGCAAGCTCATTATGTAATAACATCGATAAACAAGTACTTATAGTGACCTTAAAACTAGATTAGTAGTAGTAGTAGTATAATTATACAAAAAAATAAAAAAATTATCAACAATTATGGAAAAAAAAAATACACACCCTTTTTTGAATTATTTGGGCTAAGGAGGAAGTTTAAGTGTGATACATTTTCATCTTGTTGAAGAAGATTGAAACTGATGATTTTCATATTTAATAATTCTAAATAGGCCCTTGAAATATGTTCTTAGCATGAATAAGAGTAAATAGTGTGTTTTTCTTGTGTTTTCAAAACACAAAAACATCTATGGGATAGAAGTGAATTGTCAAGACAATGAACTCGTGTCACCCAATTTGTGTACTTTGAAAAAACGTAAAATAGGGTTTATGGTTTAGTACATGATGAATTGATGATGGAAACAAGTGGGTGTGTGTGTCATCTTTGAGTCCAGAAACCCTCCCATATCGTTAAGGTATGTGAATATTCTATCCATGTGAAATTTCAGTGCATACAGAAATAGTTTGTGAAAAATTCAATGTTGGCCCCATTCATGAGTACAAGTCACTAACGTTGCCCATGTCTAGTCCTAGTACAATGTCTTTTCAATGTTCATTATAAAATTCGTTCGACACACACATTTCCACATCTAGTACTGCAAGCACATGATGTTATAATGTCGATAAACAACTACTTATAGTGACCTTAAAACTAGATTATTATTAGTAGTAGTAGAATTATACAAAAAAATAAAAAATTTATCAACAATTATGGAAAAAAAATACAAACTCTTTTTGAATTATTTGGGCTAAGGAGGAAGGTTAAGTGTGATACATTTTCATCTTGTTGAAGAAGATTGAAATTGATGCTTTGCAGATTTAATAATTATAAATAGGCCCTTGACATATGTTCTTAGCATGAATAAGAGTAAATAGTGTGATTTTCTCCCTTGACATATGTTCTTAGCATGAATAAGAGTAAATAGTGTGATTTTCTTGTGTTTTCAAAACACAAAAACTTCTCTGGGATAGAAGTGAATTGTCAAGACAATGAACTTGAGTCACCCAATTTGTGCACTTTGAAAGAAATTAAAAATAGGGTTTATGGTTTACATGATGAATTGATGATGGAAGAAAGTGGGTGTGTGAGTCATCTTTGAGTCTGGAAACCCTCCCATATCGTTAAGGCATGTGAATAGTCTATCCATGTCAATTTTTTATGCATACATAAACAATTTGTGAAAATTTCAACGTTGGCCCCATTCATGAGTACAGGTCACTGACGTTGTCCATGTATAGTCCTAGTACAATTTCCTTTTGTTGTTCCTTATCAAATTCATTCGACACACATGTTCCTGCATCTAGTGCTACAAGAACATGATGTAATAACGTCGATAAACAAGTACTTATAGTGACCTTAAAACTATATTATTTTTAGTAGTAGTAGAATTATACAAAAACATCAAAATTTTATCAACAATTATGGAAAAAAAAATACACACTCTTTTTTGAATTATTTGGGATAAGGAGGAAGGTTAAGTGTGATACATTTTAATCTTGTTGAAGAAGATTGAAACTGGTGGTTTGCAGATTTAATAATTCTAAATAGGCCCTTGACAACTATTCTTAGCATGAATAAGAGTAAATAGTATGATTTTCTTATGTTTTCAAAAAACAAAAACGTCTCTCGGATAGTAGTGAATTGTCAAGACAATAAACTTGTGTCACCCAATTTGTGTACTTTGAAAGAAATTAAAAATAGGTTTTATGGTTTACATGATGAATTGATGATGGAAACAAGTGGGTTTGTGATTCAAATTTGAATCCATAAACCCTCCCATATTGTTAAGTCATGTGAATAATCTATCCATGTCAAATTTTAGTGCATGCAGAAATAGTTTGAAAAAATTCCATCGTTGGCCCCATTCATAGTTCACTGTTGCCCATGTCTAGTCCTAGTACAATGTTTTTTCATTGTTCCTTTTAAAATTCATTCGACACACACATTCTCGCATCTAGTATTGCAAGGACATGTAATAACGTCGATAAAAAAATACTAATTGATATAAATTGCACAAGATTCATCAATTATTTATTGTCTTTGTTTTTTTTCTCTCATCTAAGTACTTCTTTGCTCCATAAATTAAAGACTATCATAAATTAAAGACTATTAGTATGAAATCATTATTTAAATATGAAATTCCCTCTAGCACCTTCTTCTTGCCACCAAAGGCATGGGCCTAATTGGAATGATGTTGGTTTTATACAACATAGGTGATGAAAATAAAGAGCACAACCATGATGATGGGTATATTGTTGGGAGTTCCATGCACCGTGACATTAATCTAAGAAAGTTTGAATGAAATGAGGCCAAGACTAAATATATAGAGTGGGTGTGTGAGTCATCTTTGTGTTTGGAAACCCTCCCATATCGTCAATGCATGCACATTTAAATATGAAACTACCATGAAACCATAATGATATTTAAATTTGACACTACCATGACACCATAATGATATTTAAATTTGACACTACCATGACACCATAATGATGTCATTGACACATGCAATACTTAGCAACATTGATACAACACCATCTGGACATGCATAGTTTTATGGTTTTGATTAAAAAATGAATGAAAAGAGGGATTTTTCATCACAACTATGACACATACATTGCATATACAATGTAGAAACTAAAATAAAAATGAAGAAAGGTTGATGCAAACTTAAAATTTGTGTCAACCAATTTGTTTACTTTGAAAGAAAAATAGGGTTTATGGTTTACATGATGAATTTATGATGGAAACAAGTGGATTTGTGAGTCATATTTGAGTCCAAAAACCATCCCATATCGTTAAGGAATGTGAATAGTTTATCCATGTAAAATTTTAGTGCATACATAAACAACTTGAAAAAATTTCAATGTTGGCCCCATTCACAGGTCACTCTTGCCCATGTCTAGTCCTAGTAGAATGTCTTTTCATTGTTCCCTTTAAAATTCATTCAGGACAAATGTTATCGCATATGTACTACAAGGACATTTAATAATGTCAATAAATAAGTACTAGTTGATATAAATTGTACAAGCTTCATCAGTTATTTCTTGTCTTTGTTTTCTTCTCTCATCAAAGTACTTTTTTTCTCCATAAATTAAAGACTATTAGTACAAAATCATTATTTAAATATGAAATTCCCTCTAGCGCCTTCTTCTTGCCACAAAACACATGGGCCTAATTGGCATGATGTTTTTTTTGTACCACATAGGCGATGAAAATAAAGAGCATAACCATGACGATGGGTATATTGTTGGGAGTTCCATGCACGACATTAATCCCATGTTTTCAAACAATTTTAATGCAGATGCTATAGAAATGAAAAACATGTTCATCAAAACTTCATTGATGCAATACTATGATTATAGTGACCTTAAAACTAGATTATTATTAGCAGTAGTAGAATTATACAAAAACATAAAATTTTATCAGCAATTATGGCAAAACAATATACACTCTTGTTTTAATTATTTGGGCTGAGGAAAGTTCATTTTTATACATTTTCATCTGTTTGAAGAATATTGAAACTGGTGGTTTGCAGATTTAATAATTCTAAATAGGCCCTTGACATCTGTTATTAGCATGAATAAGAGTAAATAGTGTGATTTTCTTGTTTTTTCAAAACGCAAAAACGTCTCCGGGATAGAAGTGAATGTTCAAGACAATGAACTTGTGTCACCAAATTTGTGTACTTTGAAAGAAATTAGAAATAGGGTTTATGGTTTAGTACATGATGAATTGATGATGGAAACAAGTGGGTGTGTGAGTCATCTTTTATTCTGGAAACCCTCCCATATCGTTAAGGCATGCTAATAGTCTATCCATGTAAAATTTCAGTGCATACAAAAATGGTTTGTGAAAATTTGAATGTTGACCCCATTCATGAGTACAGGTCACTGGCATTGCCCATGTCTATTACCATATCATCACCCCTCCTCAAATGGACTGAAAATGACCTAAAAATGGTGACCAATGCTGGAAATCAATGATAAAAGGAGGTTTTTCACCAAACAAATTGTCCATTTGATAGAATGTGATCTCAAGTTCAAATTTTTGGACATATTTTCATTGATGAATTTCCATTGATGTAACCAGTCAAAGACATTGTTATGTGATGATGAGTTTTTAAGATGAATTGCCATTTATGACAAAGAGGGCGTAGAATAACATTAATAAAAGATCGGGAGAAATAATGTAGTAAGTTGTGCAGAAGACATAGCGCAAGGTGCAGAGGAATCTACCTAAATATCAAGAGAGACATCCTATTAGATTGCACGAGATCAGAGCATGCATAGATCCATGTATAGAAGGAGTAAAGAATGCACAAATAATTATTAAAAGCTCAGGAGAAATAGCGATGGAACGGATCAGATGCAAGAAACGTTAATCGAAGCTCATAAGAGAAAGCACATTAACATGATAGGGATCGAATTCCCAATAGATCAACGATATAGGTTCAGTTGGAGTCCACGTATAAACCCAAAATATCAGAAGAGATGACGTACAGGAGGCTCAGAAGAGATGATAGACAAGATCCATCCATTATAATTTTGGATGTTATATTGACCATATGATCAAAATAAATTGGAAGGATAGGATAAGCAAGGTCAAAGGCCCAAGATTTGGAATAGCCGAAATCCCAACAACTATTGGATTGTGTTAAGATTTTCTCATCAAAGAAGGATCATTAGATGAAGTCAAGTTACTCGAGGTTTATTTGGGGAATCTCACTCCGAGAGAATTGGGAAGTGGGAAAAGTGAATAACCTAAAGTCCCAAAGGATGAAATAAATCTAGACCATTGATCTAGAACTAATCACAGTCATTGGATCAAGGATTCACGAGATCCCGAAATAGTCGAAATCCCAATAACTGTTGGATCATGTTAAGATTTTTTCTTCAAAGAAGGATTGCTAGATGAAGTCAAGTTACTCAAATTTTATTCGAGGAATATCACTCTAGGAGAATTGAGAAGTGGAAAAAGTGAATAACCCAAAGTCCTAAAGGCTGAAATGAATCTAGACCATTGATCTAGAACTAATCACATTCATTGGATCAAGGATTCACAAGATTTCAAAATAGTTGAATTCCTGAAAACCGTTGTATATTTTTAATATTTTCGCATCAAAGAAGGACCATGAGATGAAATCAAGTTACTCGAGGTTTCTTCAGGGAATATCACTCCAAGAGAATTGGGAAGTGGGAAAAGTGAATAACCCAAAGTCCCGAAGGCTGAAATGAATCTAGACCATTGATCTAGAACTGATCACAGTCGTTGGATCAAGGATTTAGATGAACCTGTGACTGTTAGATCCAGAAGGAAGACAAGTGACACATCAGACAATCCACGTCAGTAAATACCATGTCAACAAGGACACACAGTGCAATCAAATGGTGAAAAGTGTCAATGTCCAGTTGGCATTTTAGGTACACGTAAGTCACAAATATAAGTGTCATGTCACAGCCACTCGGCCAGTGCCAAGTCATTAGTGACGTGAGAAAGTAACATCACTCAGGGAGTTTGTCCTTCGAGGGAAACCAACAACTACTCGAAGCACCAAAGGCCAAAGTCAATGCTAACTATTGATCTAAGATCCTCTAAATTCTCACATGACCGTTTGATCAAAACATACTAGAAAGATGACATAAGTAATCCCATGTTGACCACTTTGGCACTGACCAACTCTAGTGGAAATTGGAACAACAATTACTCGGACCTTCGAACCCTCAAAGTCTCAAAGTAAATAGTGGTCGTCCATATCAATATTTGATTAAGTAATTGTGATTGGATTAAGTAGTGGAAGGATAGTGTAAGGATCAAAGCTATACCGTTGATTTGGTTTTGGGAATTATTCTAACCATTAGATCAATCCTTGTGAGATGTCAAAACTTTGGAAGACTGGATGAAAGAGAACATGATTGAAGGCCAAAGTACGGAGGACCAGGTTCCAACCCCTATTCATGGGTTATGAACACATAAGACATGAAGCATTGGGAACATCACTTAAATTGATAAGCCTGTGGTTTTGTGCATATTGTCACATGTAAATGGTTTGAAGGAAGCGCTTCTACAGAACTCGATTTTTGCAAAATTTGCAGAGACATGGAATCGAGTTAAAAGTGAAATCAATCCATATCGGTGATCGATTTATGAAAAGAACTCTAAATAATTTGAAAATCCTTCATGGTAATGTTTGAATAATAATGAAGAAAAACAAACATTATTTTTTTAAATCAAAATAAAGAGGTGTGATGTCCCAAAGAAAGGGATACATATCTCACTAAAGTTGGGTGAATATATAAGCAAGGAAGAATGGTGAAGAAAAAGTGTCTCTCAGTCCAGATCAAAAGATAAAAACAAAAGCAAAGTCCAAGAAAAAGAATTAATTATTCTTATGAAGTGAGGGTGGAAGGGAGGAGCACGGAAGGATTTATATCCTTTACTCAGTAAGTGTAATTTAAGGGAGTTGGTGCTTCCTGGGGTTGGTTCCCTAAAGATAAGGGAGTTTTTGCTTCTTATGATTGGTTCCCTAAAATTAAGGGAGTTGGTGCTTCCTAGGGGCGGTGCCCTAAAAACAAGGGAGTTAGTTCTTCCTAGGGTCGGTGCCCTAAGAACAAGGGAATTGGTGCTTCCTAGGGTTGGTTCCCTAAAAACAAGGGATTTGGTGCTTCCTAGGGTTGGTGCCCTAAAGACAAGGGAGTTGGTGCTTCCTAGGGTTGGTAACCTCAAGAAGGGGATTGGTGTCTCCTAGAGTTGGTGCTCTAAAAAGGATTACCATTGTTCAATGGAGGTGGCTATGCTCTATGGAAAATAAGATTGAAAAACTTCATGTTGGCCCTTGGTTTTGATATCTGGAAATTTGTTGTAGATGGTTACACTGCACCAACTATTCCACCCAAATATCTTGCAGGAAAGAAAATATGCAATGATAACTCAAGAGAAGTTAATGAAATTCTAGGAGGGTTGAAAAATTCTATATGTGTGAAGGTTATGCATTTTAAGTCATCCAAAGAAATTCTACACAAATTAGATGTTGTATATGAAGGAGATAACAAATTCAGGGAAGCCAAACTATAGACCTATAGAACTCAGTTTGAAAATATGAAAATGAAATAAGAAAAGAACATTGTTGAATACTTTCATAAGGTAGATGAAGTGGTTAATTCAATCAAAGAAGCAGGAGAAAAACTTATAGATAAACCTATTGTGAAAAATATACCAAGGCCATTACCTATGAGATATGATGCCAATATTTCTACAATTGAAGATAGGCCTGATCTTGACACACTCACAGTTGATCAGATTCATCGAATTTTTACAGCATATGAAATGAGAATAGGGAATGATAAACCAAAAAAAGATGAAACAGTCTTTAAATCATCTAAAGCAAAGACGAAACAAGAACATATGTTTCATGAAGATCAGTCAGACATATTTGATGTAGAAGAGGACAACTTTATAAATAAACTCCAAACATGATCTGGGAAATATAAAGGAAAGTTACCCTTCAAATGTTTCAAGTGTGGAAGAATTGGACACTTTGCTAACAAATGTCCCTATCCCAAGTAGGAGGAAAATGATGAAGAAGTTCACAAATAGAAAAACCAATACAAGAAGAAATTTAATAAGAAAAAAAAAATCTACTTTAAAGAAGACATCAACTCTTCAGACATGAGGGAAGATGAGAATTCAAATCTTCTATTTATGGGAATGAATACTCAAAATAATGATGTAGATGATGAAGAAAATTATGAATTTGAAGGAGAAGTGAACCTATAAGCATAATTGATTAGTGCTCTAGAGGAATGAAGAAAGTATAAAAAGAAGAACAAGTTACTTAGGGAGCAACTTCAAGAATTTGAAGAATCAAATCAATCAAAAGAAATAGATGCATTAAGAACTATTAAAGAATCAGAGAATATCATCAATGATTTAAAATACGAACTCCTAGAAGCTAATAAAATTGAAAACATCATTTTAAAACATATTAGTTATTAAAAAACAAGTATTTGAGAAACTAGAAGTTGAGATTAAGCTGTTAAAAAGTGAACTTGAGAAAGAAAAGAAGGGATCAAAATTTGGAAATAGTTCAAAGATCTTGGATGAAATCATCATATTCATAGGTCACCAAACAAAAATATTGTTTTGGGATACACCCAAGACCCAACTTCTACATCACAAGGATCTGTCAAAAGACAAATCAGTTACGCAGATGCTCTAAAGGGATCCTCAAGAAGAGAAGATAATAAAGAAAATATGACACCATTGAAAACTGTTTCACATAAACAGAAGTCAACATTCCCTACTAAAGTAAAAAATGACAGGAAGAATACATTCACCAGAAGGAATCCCCCTAATATATATCTATTTATTAGATATTGTGACGCTTGCAATAATTTTGGTCATAAGGTAGTACACTGCGAAGCTTATGGACAATACAATAACATAAATGTCCAAAGATAAAAGAACAATAGGTACAATACAAAGAAGAGAAGATACAACTCATTTTATCCTTTGCAAAATTTCAATATTGAATGTAAAAAATGCAACAACTATGGTCATAAAACCAGAGAATGTAGATTACCAATGAAATCCTTAAAGATAGGAAACCCTAACAAACATAATAAGAAGATATGGAAAATAAAAATTGAAGTATAAAGAAAGAAAGATGATGAATATATTGCTTCTGAAATTGATGAAGTTAATAATAGGAGAATAGTGGGTAAAAATTCTAATAAGGAACATAATAATCAAAGCTATGCATATGAAGTAGATCAAGCTCAAGAAAAGAAAACTCCTAAAGAAAAATCTAACACAATTACAAAACTTGATAATGTCATGTAAGTAGATTATCCATTACCCAACAAATGGAAAATGAAAAAAGAGAATTCTCAAAACAAGGATAAAGAAGCTTCTGGTGCACAAAATAGTGACGATGATGATGAATCTTCAATACTAGACCAACTAGAAAAATTGAGTGATGATGATCTCATAAGTTTTCCAATGCTATTTTAATGATCTACTAAAAGTCCTCCTCAAGATTATAAACAAAAGAAAGGAAGGAGGAATTAGGGAATACTTAAGATTGTTCCTGTGGATACCCCTATGAGTATTGAAGTACATAAAAATGAAGAGGCTCTTGGAGTACACATGAATAAATAGATAACTAGCATCTTTGAAAGCAACATGGTTTGAAGGTATATCTCTATGCATGATCTGACATAGTTTGTTGCAGGTCTTCATCTTCCCAGGAACAATGTAGGTTATGTATTCTCTTAGTAAATTTATGTGATATGGTCATGCATTGGTCCCAAAGTGGTTATAAGTGGACAAAACCTAAATGGAAGTTAGTATGTGGGCAAGAAATGGAGTAAGTGGAAAAGTATAAATACAACTATGCTTGATTAATTTGTGAGAGAATGGGTAAGGAGGATATCGAAGTGTAAGAAAACTCCATGGTCTAGTTTCTATGATGGTAGTTTTACAACAACAAGGTAATGATGAATACATGCCAAGTACAAGTCTGAAAATGAAGGGAAAAGATTGGAAGTTGAAGTTTCATAAACAATGGTTGTGATAGAGGTTGTAGCAGGTACTAAGATAGTGATTGGGAAAATGACAGAGAAAATATGAATATGTATTGGTTGATTGATGTGTGTTTGAGTTGGATGGACAACTAGATCAATTCTAGTTGGATAGATTTCATTCTATGGGCAAGATGAGTCATGCGACACGTAGAGTATAAAAGTCTCTCAGATGAATTTAGAGCATTGTACAGTAGAGAAGCATCATGGATAGAGATGGGTACATCTGGTTAGAGATCTATGAGAAGCAATGGACATGTCCAAGGATTGTTTGATAAGTATGAGCTACAGTTGTGCAGTGTTCCAATAGAGTAGTAGTATCCGTAGCGGGAACAATACATTGTATATAGTGGAATACATGGCATCTTGTAGAGATGACAAGGGGAGAGACCTTGTTAGGAAGAGCTACCATTTTAGAAACAAAGGGGGAAAGCAGTCAGAGGCAAAGAGAGAAGATTGACAGAGGGAGTCATTTAGTTGAGGTAGAAAGAGCATGATTGTAGGGGGAGTTACTTGAGTTCAAATTTTGGTCAGTAGCATACATACATACATAAATTAATCATAGGGGGAGAGTAACTTCAGAGGAGAGAAGCATCATCACATGGGGAGTTTTTGTATGAATTTGGTGTGTTTCCATCAATGACAAAGGGGGAGATTGTTGGACATATTTTCATTGATGTGTTGTCATTGATGTCAATAGTCGAAGTCATTGTAATGTGATGATGAGTTTTTATGATGAATTTTCATTGATGAAAAACAAGGTGCATAAGAAAATTAATCAAATCTCAAAAGGAAAAGCGCATTGCAGAACTGCTATCGGGATTGAAATCCCCACAGTAAAACTCCAAAAGAATCAAGGAGGAATTCTGTCCACTGATGTAGTTTTTAGGAAAAAACATGACCGTCAGATTGAGGGGAAGTCAGAGGTTGGGAAGAATTAGATCTCAACCGAAAAATTTGAAGTAGGAGCTTTGGAAGGTTTCCCAAACGTTAAGATCAAGGAGGGACTTCAGATGAATTCTTGACCATTAGATGAAGTCAAGTTACTCGAGGTTTATTCTTCGGGGAATCTCACTACATGAGAATTGGGAAGTGGGAAAAAGAGAATAAACCCGAAGTCCTGAAGGCTGAAATGAATCTAGACCATTGATCTAGAACTGATCACTTTCGTTGGATGAATCCAAGTGGAAGGATAGCGTAATCACTTCCATGTTGACCACTTCAACAGTAACCAAATTTGGTGGAAATTGTAACAACAATTACCTGGACCTCTGAAACCCCGAAGTCCCAAATTCATGAACTTCCATCAACCATCAGATCAGAGGAAGAGCAGGGAAATCCTGTCAACCGTTAATCTATTCAGAGTGCGCCAAGGATGAAACTGGTCAACTCCGACGCTGACCACTCTGGAGAAAAACAAACTAGAACGGGTAAGTGTACCCGAATTCCAAAGCCCCAAAGTCACGAAAAACATTGATCTAAAGTGAAATATGATAGCCATTAGATCTAGGAGTTGCAGAGGAGGACCATCGGATCAACATCCGATTAAGTTCTGACCGTCAGATCTAAGTAAGGGTAGATCAACAATGAGGAGCCATTGCGAGATCAAAGGATTGAGTTAACGATCACACAATTTTTAGTTCCTCAATCCACACAGACCTTCGATCGTCACCTACAAATAGATCAATGGTTGACATCGATCCCACTGTCAATGAGCAATTTCTATTGCGGAATTCGAGAAAGGGTTTAAACATCGTGCTAGTCGAGACTCCACAATCCTTCCTAGCCATCTATCTTCATGATCGATTTAATCATGACCATCGAATTAGATGATCGATTAACACTCAAGGAGTTGAGCCGAGGTCATATCTCTCGGTCATATGAAGGGAGGACATAGGCCCTTCAACCTAGTTAGCTGTAATACCCTTGTTTCTCCCAGCTTGTAATTAATCATTAATTAGGATTTCCATGCTATGGCATGTGAACAATGTAAATGTATATCATTAATTAGGATTTCCATGCTATGGCATGTGAACAATGTAAATGTATTTTGTTTATATTTCCAATAAATGACTATGGGGATGAAGCCTTGAAGTACTGTCCATGATATCACTAGAGGAAAGAATGGGAAAACTTTAAGAGAGGGTTCATTATGTCAAATGACCCCAAATTCCCCCTTGTCGGGAATAACAAACCCCCTCCAGATTCCAAGGAGAGGAATCAATTAATGAAGGAAGGAATGGTGGTTGAATGATCAATCACTCCCATGAATGGAGGCATGGTCTGGTTGAGGAGACATGAGGTTATCAACCTGAAGTACCATAGATTCCTGCAGACCCAGGCTAACCCAAGTTTCCTTGTGACAAAAGAAACTAGACAGGTCAAGAACCATCATGGGAAGGAAATGAAAGGGGAGGGCATGAGGCTCTGCAAAGAGAAAGAGAGATACCAAACAAGGGTGCATTAACAGAGGGGACACACGACCTGGATATGAAGGAGGAAAGAGAAAGGCCTCGAGTTTGATGCTGAGGAAGAATATGATAAACCTCACAGGTTTTTTGTGACTAAGAGAGGATCTTTGAGAAACAACATAAATTTCCCTAGTGATATCATGGCTTGGCACGAGGGTGGCCAGAGCACTAAGAATGAATGCCTCTGAGCTTATGGTTGGGTGGAAAGACGAACACCCATAGTCGATTAGTTGGCTACAACCTGTAATAGATAAGTATTCTCATATCTTGTGTAAATGAACAGTAACTGTAAATTAAAGTTGGATATCCTGTGAATGTTTCAGGGATGTGCAGTAACTGTAAATTAAAGTTGGATATCCTGTGAATGTTTCAGGGATGTGCATGTTTTCTTGATGATTAGACTGTGTCCCTTTATCTTTTCTTGATTGTGTATTTAAGAAAGTAAGGAAATATATGGTTTGTACATGTAAATGCTTGATCCATGTAGTGGATCAAGTTTAAGTAAAGGAACTGTGAGTTCGTTGACCTTGAGCACAATTTCTCGTATGCATGCCGACACTCCCAACTGTTGTGAGTATCTTGGGAAAAGGTGTATGTTAAGCTCAGTAGAAAGAGCGCAAAGCATGCGCCAGTGCCTAAGTCTTTCAAAACTGATGAAGCTTAGGGAGGATAGTGATATTAAGTTTCAAAAAGAGGAAGATCCTTTCGTTTGGAAGACGAGTGGACGAGATCCATTCGGGAGGATCCAAGGTTTGTCACGACCATTGGATTTGGAAAAGGAGTGCTGAAGTTAACTCCTAGACTCCTTTAGTCTTTGTGAGTTCAGAGAATTTTGGTATTCATCGTAAGAGAGATGGATCCTCTGAAGTCCTGAAGCCCAAATTTAATCTGGGTCATAGATTTGAGGATGCTTGGGAACTATCCCAACTGTTGGATCTATGATGCAGTGAACCCGACATTGACTGCTTCAGGTGGATAGGGGTGTTGTAACGTCAAAACCCCCGAAGGGATGGAGTCATGAAGTAATGTGGACTGTGGATCTATGGATCCTTCGGGACCCCTCTCGGTCGCTCGATCGAGGGATTATGTGTGTCATGTCAAGAGCACATGTCGAGTGATGGTGTTTCCATGTGTGGAGGCCATGTGGTAGGAGATTTCGGGGTCCAGAGGGTTGACACTCTAAAGGCATTTGGATGAGAGTCTTCAAAGTGTGAAGACTCCTGAATTTGAAACCGACGGAGTAAATCCCAACGGCTGATATACAGGGGATGCTTGGCGCAAAATCCTTTAGTCAGGAGACTTGGCACTCCAGAGGATTTGAGGTGTGGTGTGTCGATAAGCTCTGAAGTTTGAAGTGATGAGGGCTGTTGATCTGAGGATGCTTCGAGAATTTTCCTGACCATCATATCTAGGCTGTGGTCAGTCCAATGTTGACCAACTCTAGAAGAAAAAGAGGAGTTTGCATCACAAAACTCCCGAACAATGAAGTTACGAATTAACATGAGCCGTAGATTCATGAATATACATAGACACAACTTGACTATGAGATATGAGGGATGTTGGAAGGCTGTCAGTCTGGTGTGACATGGAAAGATGATGTCACCAGGGTGATGTGGAACCATGATCGACGAGCCATGTGTCACCTCAATTTGTGCATTTCGTAGACCCTAAATGCCTATTGGAATGTGACATGTGTCACCCCTTGATGAGGACATGTGTCACCCTTGACCCTTGCTGCGTGTCATCCCTAGAACTTACCTGTTTGGTTCATGTGGTCAGAGCCACGTGGAGAGGTTTCAGGACTTTGGGGAGCATGCCTGCAATAGGAAAAAAGGGACGTTTCATGTCGAACGCTGAATGTCGACCGCCGTATAGCCAGAGCCACGTGGAGAGATTTTGGGAATTCGAGACATCGAGGAGTATATGTGTAATAAGGAAAAGGGGCATTCAACACTGAACGTCAACCTCCATGTGCTCCTAAACTGATAATGCCCAGACAACTTCGGGAGACCATGTCTTGCAAACCAAAGGTCGGATTAGAGCTGGTAACAGTTGTTAGAAATCTATGGGTGAGTAGAAGAGGATGAAGACCTTAGAGAGATGATTAGAGTGAGAAAAATTCTGATTCCCCATCCCTATAAAGGGTATTTAGGGGTCGGGTGTGTTACAAATTGACCGGAGTCATGAAGTAATGTGGACCATGGATCTATGGATCCTTTGAGACCCCTCTCAGTCGTTCGATCGAGGGATTGGATCTATGGATCCTTTGAGACCCCTCTCAGTCGTTCGATCGAGGGATTGTGTGTGTCACGTCGAGAGAACATGGGGATCCATGTGTCGAGTGGCGACATTTCCATGTGTGGAGGCCATGTGGAAGGATATTTTGGGGTCCAGAGGGTTGACACTCCGGAGGAATTTGGACAAGATTATTCAAAGTGTGAAGACTCTCGAAGTCATAACTAGTGGAGTAAATCCCAGCCGTCGATATACAGGGGACGCGTGGTGCCAGATACTTTAGTTCGGAGACTTGACACTCTAGGGGATTTGAGGTGTGGTGTGTCTATAAGCTTCGAAGTCCAAAGTGATGAGGGTTGTCTATCTGAGGATGCTTCAAGACTTTTCCTGACCATCAGATCTAGGCTATGGTCAGTCTGGCACTGACCAACTCTGTAAGAAAAAGAGGATTTTGCATCGCAAAACTCCCGAATGCCGAAGTAACAAATTAACATGAGCTATAGATTCATGGATCTACGTAGACACACCTTGATCGTGATATCTAAGGGACATTGGAAGGCTGTCATTCTGGTGTGACGTGGAAAGATGACGTCACCAGGGTGACGTGGAACCACGATCAACGAGCCATGTATCACCTCGATTTGTGCATTTCGTATACTATATATTCTTATTGGAACGTGACACATGTCACCCCCTGATGAGGACATGTGTCACCCTTGGCCCTTACCATGTGTCATCCCTGGCACTTACCTCTTTGGTCCATGTGGCCGAAGCCATGTGGAGAGATTTTAGGACTTTGGGGAGTAGGCATGCAGTAAGAAAAAGGGACGTTCAACGTCGAACGCCGACCACTAGGTGGTAGAAGCCATGTGGAGAGGTTTCTGGACTTTGGGGAGCAGGCGTGCAGTAAGAAAAAGGGATGTTCCACTCTGAATGTTGAATTCCGAATGTCGAACTCCAACCTCCATATGGCCGAAGCCACATGGATATATTTCAGGAGTCCGGGAATTCGGAACAACGAGGAGTATGCGTGTAATAAGGAAAAGGGGCATTCAACACTGAACACCGACTGCCATGTGGTCTTGAACTAATAAATCCCGGACAACTTTGTGAGGCAATGTCTTGCAAACCAGAGGTTTGATTAGAGCCAGTAACAGTCATTAGAAAGACGTGGGCGAGTAGAAGAGGATGAAGACCTCGGAGAGTGTTGGTCACTATAATTGCTTAATTAATTTCAAACAACCAAGTG
>CBVK0103388676.1:0-20912 GCA_900067695.1 Picea abies | reverse complement strand
TAGGAGGTATAATTACAACTAATGGACTAAATCCGACATAAATAAAATAAAATTACTAATACAATATGCCCCAATTAAGGGGTAATGAGCCACTATTTAGGGCTTAACAGGACTCCACTTTCCCATTGCCTTGTGGATTGTAGGGGATGGTTTCCGATGCTTGATCTTGTTTGAACAATATTTGATGTGAATTGAGTGGCTTGATCTGTTACAATTTATCTTGGGACACCAAAATGAGTAAATATGTCCTCAAATAAAAAATATAAAACAACTTTTCCATTAGCATGCAAAAGAGGTTTATCTTCTACCCATTTAGTGACATGATCAATACATACCATAATATACCTTTTCTTTATAGAGATTGGAAAATTAGGTCCTACAAAATCTAAGGCCTATTTTTCAAATGGTTTTATGAGTACTTGAGGTTGTAGAGGAATTTTATTTTCTTTCATTGGTTTACCCATCTGTTGGCGACTGTCACAACTTCTAACATATTTTTTGTCATATTTGAAAAGAGCTGGCCAATAATACCCTAGATGAAGGAAATTTTATGTGGTTCTTTTGTTAGAAAAATGGCCTCCACATGGTTCATCGTGGCATGCCTTCAATATTTCAATAACTTCATCCTATTGTACACACATCCAAATTATAATATTAGGTCCAATAAAGAATTGTTCTCCACAAATCCATGAGTAAGTGGAGCTGAGTTTAATGATCTTATGCTTCTCCTTCATAGAAAGATGTTGAGATATTTTTCATGTAACTAGATAGTTAGCAATATATTCAAACCAAGGAGATTTAGTAGATATTGTGAAAACATGTTCATCGGGAAAATTATCATTAAAAGGAATTAATTCACCTTCATTATGAATACTGGAGAGAAAATTTGCAACAACATTCTTCTTAGCAGGTCTATATAATATAGTGATATTGAATTATTTTAATAGAATAAGTGTCTTGGTAACCCTGCCATTAGTAATTGGTTTATTCATTAAGTAGCTAATGGTTGAATGGTTAGTGTGGATGAAGATCTCATACCCTGTGATATAGTGACTAATCTATTTTATGGCATGCACTATTGAAAGGAACTTTTTTTAGTAATTGTATAATTCAATTCATGGGGTGTCATATTTTTACTCACAAAATAGATGGCATAAGACAATTTATTTTCATTTTCCCCTAATACTTCTCCTAAATATGTGTCAGGGGCATTTGTAGATATATTAAATGGAAGGGACCAATTTGTCCCTCTTAAAACAGGTGCTACAGAAAGTTTCTCTTTCAAAGTTTCAAAAGTAGTTTGGCATGGGATGTTCCAGAAAAATTCATTATCTTTAGTAATAATTTTTAATAATGGACATGCAATCTTCGTAAAATTTTCATTGAATTCTCTATATTAACCAGCATGTCCTAAGAAACTTCTAACACAGTGACCCAAAACAATTCCTTTAGTTTGTAACATAAAGCATTTCTCGTTTCCTAATGCCAAATTGGTTTCCTGAATTTGATTAAAACCTTTTCTAAATTTTCTAATGTTTGTTTGAAGGTATTTACATAGACAGTGAAATAATCGATATATACTTCTATGCAATCATGGATAAGATCAAAGAAAATACCTAGTAGAGCATGTTGAAAATTTGTAGGTGCATTACACAAACCAAAAGGAAGTATTTTGTATGTGTACATCCCCCATGGACGTGTGAATGATTTTTTGTCCTGATCCTCTATAGCTATTTGTATTTGGTTATAACCACTAAATCCATCCAAAAAGAAACTTTTTTTTACTTGCTAGTGTATCTAATACATTATCTATAAAATGTATAGGAAAATTATTTTTTACAAATGATTTATTCAATTTCCTACAGTCTATGCAAACACACCATTGGCCATTTTTCTTAGGAGCAATTACTAGTGGAGATACCCATTGATTGTCATAAATTGGATATATAAAATTAACATTGAGTAATTACAGTAGTTCATCTTTCACAATTTCTTCCAAGAGTGGGTTCATATGTCGTTGGGGATGCCTGATAGGCTTGTAATTATCCTCTATGTAGATATGATGAATATATGTGTTAGGGTGGATTCCATGCATATTAGTGTATTCCCATGCGAATGCACCAAAATATTTTTATAATGTTTTGGTTAGTTGTTATTTTTTAATTTATTCAAGTTTAGAATTGATATTCAGAGTTTTTATTTGAAAATTTTCAATAGTTTCCTTACTTGATTCTGATGTTCTTTCAACATAAGACATTGATCCTGAAATTGTTGATAAAGTATCCATAGTACAACTTTCTTGAAAATATTTTTCCAATATATGTTTATGATCAAAATCATCGTGCCCCCCATGATATTGAGTAAAATCATAATTATCAATAATATTGATTATTCGATTTTCCTCTATATCATTATTGAAATTCATAATTTAATCAATATTTAAATAGGTTGTATTACTTCCTTGTTATCATTTGCATCTTGGAAACATTGTGTGAATTCAGATTTAGTTAAAGCTTTAGCAGGTTCATACAGATTGAATTTATTTAATGAATCTACATGTATAATTATCATGAACCCTGATCTACAACTGATAAAGGAATCAACTATAGATAACCAAGGCCTCCCTATGATTAATGGGTGTCCACCCAAGTTAGATTACGACTGTAAAACCATGAAATCTACAAGGTACTCCCAAGAATCCAAGGATGCTATTATATCCTCCAATATATCATTTTTAAGACCTTCCTAGAAAAAATGCCTTTTGATCTTGTGGTATGGTTTCAAGAATTTTGAATTTCTTCCTATAGGAGAAATGTGCAATTCTAGAAGGACCTTCTATTTGAATTGGGAATTCTTACATAAATATAAGTGAACATGATACCATAGAAAATCATTCTTCGATACAAAATTTTCTAATCAATCGGGGTCCTCTTGTAGTTGTTGAATTATATTTCATACCTCTTGATCTTGACTCCATTCTATCCTTTCATCTTCAACCCAAATAGATTGCATAATAGAAATAACACATAGTGAACCTTTTTTTTCTTCTTCTTTCCTTGTAAGGGCGTATCCCACAACAATATGTTTTCCTTTTTTATATAAAATTTCAAAGTTATAACCTAGCATCTTTATAACCCATTTATTTTTCTTCTTTGAAGATAATCATTTCTCCAAGAAGCACTTCAAATAATCATGATATGTTTTTACTTTTAAGCATATTCCTATTAGGTAAGGGAATCATTTCTTAACTACATGTAGTATGTCAAACATTTTGTTTTCATAAATGGGTTTGAGGAAGTTTTTTCCTTTAATGTGGTTACTTTCAAAGGAAAAGGGCCTTCCTTCTTACATTAAAACTAAACCAATGCCATGGCTTGAGGCATCACACTCCACAATAAAAAATATTGTGAAGTCAAGTGTGGCCATGATGAGAGTTGTACACATAGCCTCCTCATGTTTTTCAAAATATTTGGTTATTGCTTGAGTCCAAGAAAATGATTCCTTCTTTAATAATGTTTTTATAGGTGCTTCTATTTTACAATAGTTCTTGAAAAACTTGTGGTAATAGGTTGTCATTCCCAGGAATCCTCTAAGTTTCTTCAAGGTTTTAGGAATTGGTCATTCCCTCATAGATTTAATTTTTTTAGAGTCCAATTTTAAACCTTCATGAGATACAATATGACCCAAATATTCCACTTCCTGAACCCCAAAGGAAAACTTGGAAGGATTTGAAGCTCATGATTCGGGAAACACACCAGTCCTTGCAAGTCATACTACAAATTAGCAACCCACCACTACAATGCATGCTGGGGGGAAGAAACCGACCACTGCAAGTCAGGTTGGGGGAATTGAAATTGCTGATAGATATAAATGAACAAGACACAATACCATGTTCCCTTGTATAGTTTGCAAGGGAGATCATCTCGATCAATTATTTTCTCTTATTCCAGACATAAAAAGAGTGTGGTCCATGTTTGGAGGCTCTTCTACTCTATATCCAATTTTGGCTTCTCAAAAAGATACTCAACCATCAGTAGATGAAGTAGTTTCACCAATGCAATCTCTATTTTATCCCACTCTTCTTTAAGAGAGTGATGTGTCTACCAAACATGTTTTCTTCACTACCAATTTAGAACCTTTTGAACAAGGGGGCACCCCAATTGCCTCATTCATGCTCCATTCAATTTCTAGGAGTGTTTCCTTTTATTGGAATGGTCTTGTTGAGGCTAACCTTCATTCTTATACACCTTTCCAAATAAGGGTTGAAGCTTATTCTAAAAAACTATTCTGGAGTATACTAGATGAAGGGGCCTCTGCAAGCATTTTATCCTCCTCAACTTGGAAAGTTATGGGTTCTCCCAAGCATGTATTATCTCCTCATTAGTTTTTGGAATTTGATATAATTCCTAGTGAATATTTTGGGATTCTTCGTCAATTTACTATTACATTAGGTGGGAATATTGTTATGGTTGTTATGATAGGTTTGAATGGCCCATTAGACTTTGATATGTTTTTTGGGCATGGTTATGTATATGCTATGAATGTTGTGGTGTCTATTCTCTTTCAATTGATGCATTTTCTTCATAATGGAATCATTCTCACCATATATTATCTTGCATATAATAATCACCATCCTTATTCAACATTATAACATGCTGCACCATTTTATGTTCCTAGTATTTAGGTCTACTCTACCACACCATGAGCGAATTATGTGGAATCATATCTGAAGTGTCCAGTTTATTTTAAGAAGGAGTTTTCATGCTAGTGATTACCTTCTTTATGCATGGTCCCAACAATTGATAAATTGATTTAGTTGCAATTTGTTGACACTGGTTAGAAACTTCATCTCAGCATGGAATATGAACAGTACTCTCCACCCACCTGGGTTGTTAACTCTCCAATTTTCCATCAATTCAATTGATATTGAACTACCTTCAGATGATACCATCATGGAATTCATGGATTTAGACGATAATACAAGGGAATATGTGTATCATCAATCACCCATTCTTTCAAATTTGGAACAGATTAGGGTTGACATGATTTTTTTTTATTTAGGACTAGGGTCATTTTTTGGGCCATCTAGGGAAATGCCAAGTATTGACCATTTTGAGCCTCATATTTAATTTTCTTAAACTACCACTGAATTTTATACTCTAAACCATACAAAAGGTGAATTTTTGGTACCTCATTTATGTCTTTATTGGCATCATCAAGGAGTTGTCATAGATCATGACACTACTCATCGTGATTGTCTTCATGTATTTCCTGATAGTTCAGGAACATGGAAATTCAATATTATGTGGCATGGTTCCAGCATGGTCTGCCATGTGATATTGAAAAATTCCAATGAGTTGATCGATGATGATTGGATTCCCTTTCTGGATCCTAGGAATGGGATCTACTCTATGAAAACTATCAGGATGTGTAGTGCCTTATACATAGGTGTGTGATGTGAGTGCTTTTTATTTTTACATGTGGTTTGATTTAGTTCAATGCTTATCATGTTTAGAGATTTATTTTTGTATGTCAATAGGATTCCCTTATCCCTTGTCATGGCACACCCATGGTGAGCCTAGGAGGTTACATACATTGGTTCATTTTCTAGCTAGCTATGTTGGAATTTATCACAATAATTAACAATTAACCAGGGATGATTTTAAGGATGGAAATTTATTTTAAATTGTGGAAACCTTGGCGAATCTTACTAATCCTTCATATGACAACTATAAATGTTTTCTGATATTTTTGTAAAAATATTCAAATTTCTAACGATTTTATATAGTTTTTATATTTATATAGTTTTTATAAAATTTTGGCGATTTTTAAGGTAAAATAATTTTGTCCTAAAGAATTTGGGTGAATCATTTTTGAAATAGTAAATATCTTTTTTGGAAAACCATGGAAAATTAGCCCAAGAGAGAAATTTAGCCCCTAAAATCATCCCTGCAATTAACACAAACATGCATGTACATACACATGGAAATTCAATCACACTATTTGAAACCATAAGTAAGAGTCGAACCATATGTATATAAGATACATAGATAGTAAATCATGGCCAAAAAATCCAAAAACATTTGTTTTTTTATGATATTTCAATATGCATTTTAACATTGAGTCTAGTATTTCTGGATGTGTTCTACAAGTCTTGATGATGTTTTGTGTGATATTTTCTAAGGAAACATTGACTAAACTTGAGGTATATTTTCTAACTATAATATAGGGATAGGTTTTTCATTTCATCCCAAAGTTTCATTATTAACCATCAATTTTATCATCATAATTCCTTAGGTTCAATCCTATCAAGTTGTGATATTAGATTTTCCTTGTTAAATGTCATAGCTTGTGTAGTAGTTCCTATCCTTCATGGGCACCCTAGTTAGCACCTTGATTTACATTTGGTACCCATGATATGAATTTTTTACTCTCGAGAACCCTACTTTAAACTCACCATGACTCAAACTTGAGCCTTTTTCTTCTCTCTTCATCTTTTCTCTTGCCATATCTAAAGGGGGTTCTTATCTTTTTATGTTAATTTTATGGTTTCACATGCATATTTTTTTTTTATGTCCTAGTTCATACTACTACACTATTTTTTTCTTTGATTGGATTACTTCCGTTGTAGTCACAATCAACCTCTTTCCATTTTCATTATCTTACTTCCATATTTTGGCCTTTTACCCATGGAGAGAACTATTAGGATGAGTGGAAATCACTTAGCAGTACCAATTTTCATTTACTCTACAAGGTTTGTTCCATGCACTTGGAACATAGATGCATGCCATTGTGCCACTTAGTCTCTCCATACGAGTTAAACTTTAACTCTTTTTCAAGCTCATTAAATCATGAAAAAGAAACCCTTTCAAGTACATTTTTACATATTTTTTGGGCTCACAAAAATCTACGAAAAAGACATTATAGAACATCGTTTCATATATCTTTCGAAATCATAAAACCATGAAGGAGACACTAAAAAAAAAGAGTGGGGTGGTATTTTCTTACCATTTATCTATATTCTAAAAACTGGAAATCGTTTGTCATGTCTCCCTTGAACATGGAACCTATTTGTGTCTTCGTATTACATTTGGGTTATAGCTTTCCTAGGAGTTGTACCATTAGTATGATTCGTATACTCCTCCAATTAATTACTCTTCCAATCAATATGGAGAGTTCCTAAATGCTTCCTACATTTTTTCACTCTATTAGTGTCAATGCTACCAGGTCATCAATATGTCATCCATATACTATCTTGTTGACCATATATGTCATCCATTCCTATATCAATTGTACTTGGTGACTTTATCTCTTCACAACATATCTTGTTGTATGTTTAATGTCAATTTATGGGGGATAAATTAAGTCGCTCCTTTAATGGATCTATTCCTATAAAAATTAACACCTTATATATAAGAGGGATCTAGAAGCTAGGTAGTACCTTGGATCTTGTAGTCCTTAGTCGCAGGCTTCCTCATGATCAACAATGGGTTTACATCATTGACTCATGATCAATAAATTCTATGAATGCTCAATGTAGCTACTCTATTTACACATGATATATTGTATTAGGTACATTGGGGTCCATTATAATTATCAATGGGTCCCCTCTTATATGTTAACGATATTCATCAATGAGCGACAATTATACGATTTATACCATGCTTGACATCATATCATCTATTCACATGATGCATAATTGTATCGTCGGGGTTTGGGTGAATACCTTGGTATTGGGGGCACAACGCTCATTCATTATACCCCTCCCAATTTGTGATGGATTATATCAGTACTTTATGAGTACTATGAATACCACATGGGCATTCTCATTGGTGCTAGTTGTATTCCATATGTATACTGTGGCATGAATCCACTTTGTATTTTTTTATGGATATGATATCTTTAATGACATTGTCTTGCATTTCATTTCTTGGATCCAAAGTGTATTGTGTTAGTGGTCATGATTTGTTTCTCTTATAAACATGGGTATGCCTACCTCGGGGATGACATGTGTGTGTGTGTGGTTGATGATGGGTATGCCTACCTCGGGGATGACATGTGTGTGTGTGTGGTTGATGATTGAGTGCATGTACTCATCGTTTCCTTGATCTCACATCTCCTTCCTTGCATTGCCTCATGTTTATGGATCTTATAATGTGTTTTTTCCATTATTTCTTCTTCATACCTCAGACATTAGGGAGCATTTTTTATATTTCTATTTTCCACCTCAAAGACACATTGAGAACCTACTAGCCTCATCATGATGAGAAATACCTTTTTTTCCTTGGATTTATAATTTTTTTAGGGAAGTTTTTCCTTGAATTCCTAGTAAAGTGAAATTGGTCACATGTTGAACCAGAAGAAAGGTTAGGATAGTCATTTGATAGATCATTATCATCCCACAACTACCCCTACAACTTTCTATATTTTATGAGTTTCGAGGAGATGAACACTATGTGAGTTGTTGATCTCGCATGATGAAATTGGGAACTTGTAGTGGAATCATATTTCACTAATTTATAAATTCATAGATACATCCCCTATCCTCCTCCATCAATCTATATAAGGAACCAATTCCAAGGGATGAATAGAGGAAAATTTTGAGCAACAAATTATGCTGCATATTTTCAGAGAGATTGTTCTACTCTCAACCTTTGTATCAAAGTTTCCCTTGCTTATGTGAGGGGTAAGGAAGAGTTGGAGAAAGGATCTAGGAGAGACCTTCAATTTGGAATCAAGGTAAAACACTTGATTTATGGAATATTTTCTCCACTTATTAATATATATCTATATGGTTTTCCCCTCCATTGATTGTTTGTATTAAATCATATATACTTGTTAATGGCAAATATGGTCTTTCTTGAGTAGATCAAGTTAGATCTAATAAATATTTGACATTACTATTGCTTGAAGGGTTTGAGCTCGGTATTGTTTATATCCTATGTCCAACAAGTAGGTTCTAGGAGATGTAACAATATTTATAGAGTTGTGCTATTCATGATTACATGGGGGAAAATGATGGGAAAATGATATGGACCATATTCATTCCTTTCTTATTGCATGAGTTGGGATCATATCTATTAGATATATATGTAAATTGTATTTTTTTCTATCCTTCAGTCTATCTTAGATTACGGGAAGATATGATGGAGTTCCCACCTATCTATTGGGGGAATTTATTCATAATGCCTTCCAACCTCATGATATTGTATTTCATATGGGATCCCCTATCTATCCTAATCTGATTCATCTTTCATTTGTAAGGAAACCATAGGTGTAACTATATAGTGGTGAACTAAACCTACAAATTTTGTGACCAATCTCTTCTCAGTGACAAACCATAAGCTTTAGGAAGGTCAAAAACAATGATTTCAATAATTTGGTAGACTCAAGGGTCTAAATATAGTCTTATCATGACATATTTGATCTCACCCATAAATTTTACATAAAACTTATCCAACTACATGATTCTAGTTGTACACTTGGAGGGGATAGCATTAATATTTTGTCACATGAATATGTCACCACATTGGATGATGATCCCAATTCTACCAAATAGGTATGTACATGATCTATAAACTACCATTGATAATCCAATGACATGGTTTGTCAAAACATATCTTGCAATATTATGAAATATTTTACTATGCAATTTATTTCCTTGGATCTCAAACTTATTATAACTATCTTAGTGCTCAAATTTATGGAAAAAATTGAAATTTGAAAATGAAGGAACAACCAAATGAACACAAAATCCATGCAAGTCAACACAATATGTGATGTGGGAAACCTGATATGAGAGAAAAACCAGCTAGAAGGTGAGGCATATGCTTTTCTCTCTTTTATTTAGTTATGAAATGAAAGTACAAAGAGTGGTGGCACTCACTATGTAATTCCATTTGATATTGTGACCTGAATGAATGCTACAAAATATTATACCTCCTATGTTATGCTATAAAATCCCACTCCTAGATTCTCTAGTCAACTATGGACCAAGTAAAATGATAAAAGAATGGAACCCCTTCTCTTTCTATCAACCCAATGTTTAACATATCTTGATAGTTGTCTAGGGTTAGGGTTAGGTTTTTTTTGCATGCCTTAACCCTCAATTAATTTTATGGATTTAGACCCTCTATAATATTATTGAATTTTTTCATGTGACTAGCCTCACATGTGTGAGTAATGGGGGTTGAAGTGGCATCCACTTGGTACCATGGTGTTCAATACGGTGAGTAAACTTGCAGAAAGTATAACTTCTACAAATGGACTTCAATTGAGGTGACTTTTGAACCATTGGAAAGATATCAATGTCTAGAAAAAATTTCATGGGATATGATCTATTCTCTCAATGTTTTTACCAAAACAATTTCCTCTTTATTCCTCAAACTAGCTCTCGAAGGTTTTAGACCCCAAATCATCAAACTAGAACATACCACTAAAATGGGCCATACAAGCCAATTCCTTCTATTTTTATACCTACAGAGTACCAATATGCATGAAAAATTGCATGATAATTCATTCTATATCATTAAATTATAATTGTCAATTTCAAAATTTAAGAGAAATGGGAGAATCTATGATTTTGAATGCATGCCTATGCCAGTTGAATTTATGGTATATTTATAAAAAAAATTATAATCCTATTTGTTTTTAGTTTTTAGTCTATTTTTAGTGGGATTATATTGAATCTCATGGTGGCTATGGTTTTATACTATGAGTTAGAGAGAGACTTGAAGGTATTGAGGAGTAAGTCTCTCTATTGAGGGAGGCTACAAATGTTATACATTGAAACATTAGGTTTGGTCCTTTTCATATATTTTATGAAAATGTACTCCATGGGTTGCATGGTTGAGCTTTCCATTATGGATTTACTATTTTGGGTAACATCGATGGGATTATTTGGTTGATCTAGAGAAGGGTTATTTTAATTTTGAGTAGAGGGTGTGACTTTCCTAGTTGTGTTAGATTTAGAAAGAATAGTAATGATGTATGCTTGAAATTTAATCCTCATATTATAATGTTTAGGGGAAGGATGAGTGGCATATAATTATCCACTGACACTTCTCCTACTAAATCCTCCTTACATTCAAATTCCCAATCCCAGAGGAACATGGTTGCTTCCATTGTCACCTCCCATTCCTCAACAATTTCCTCGATCTTATATTCTTGGAAGGTTTTATGTAAAAGTGATTTATGATGAATAAGTTGATTTATAACAAGGGTCATGGAATTAATTCATTCAAGGCATGTTTTCTTAGTGTGGTTACCTTAGTGGAAAGTGAAAACGTTGTCCATTCCCACCTCTTCTAGATTAAAATTCATATTTTAAGGCTTCTAAGACTTTTGTAGGGTGTTGTATCTTCTATGGAAAGGTATGAATGTCCTCTAGCTAGATGCCCCTTCCTCAAATATACTTTTCAAATCAACAAATTCATTATAGAAAATTTTGACCATTTTAAGTACACTTTCTAGGCCAGCGGGCTCTTTCTCTATAAGTTTAGTTAATAAAAAAGATTTATGGCCTATTTCCAAAGTCATGTTATCTTCCCCTCTTGGATTTCCCTCCAATGTGAGCATTTGTTTATCTGCATTCTTATATTTCTCAAATTCATTTTATAATTTGTTTTTACCAATTCATTTGATGAAAATGGTGATAGATGCATGAATGGAATATGTGTAATATTATACTACCACACCCTTAGTTGGTTGGGATATCAAAGAATTTATTAAGTATTGTCATGAAGTTTTGATTAAAATATTCCATTTAGTTCTTTTTATCCATGTCATAGCTATTAGTTCTTTTAACAGAGTAGACATGAGAGTCTTTTCTTCACCAAAATTGTTAATAAACTACTTCTCAAAGTCATCCCATCCTATAATAGATCCCGTTGGAAAACTATAATACCAAGTGGATGTCTTATTTTATAAAGTATATGAGAAAATACTATATACCACATCTTCATGTTCTATGTTCATTAGCCTTATAGCCAAGTAAAATTTCTTTATATGGTCATCTGGAACACATGATTTTTCTGGGCCAAATTTTGGCAATATTATTTTAAGGTGTTTAGGAAAATATTGAAGTCCTTGTAGGTTGAGGGCACATTGGGATATCTAAGCAGGCACACAAGTTTGATTTTGAGTCAGTTGGTGATCTAGTAGCTACTATAAAATATTACAATATTTCGTGTTTAGCTTAGGTTCAGGAGTTGGAGAATGTGAGGTGTGAGGTGAATATGGGGGTGATGGAAATATTTGGTCCAGAGGTTTTGGCATATCCTATACAGAAATATCCACTAAATATTTCACATAATCAACTAAAATTTCCTCTTAAGTTTGAATATAATTCCATCAATATCATTTTCATCTACATAACTAAGGTGCTACGAGTAGTTAGCCAATCTCTTGAGCTTATTCTTAGGTAATATACGAAATAATGTTTACTTTTGGGTGAGGAGAATAATATGGGTGTTTTGCAAGTGATTCAGGATTTTCAAGAATAGATAAACTATCTTTGAACATAGTATATAACTCAATCTTATGACCTCTGGTATGGAAATGGTTGGGATTAGGTTTTGTTGTGCCTGCACAACACGCTCCCTATTTTATTCCCTTATATTTTCCCTAAGAGAATAAATTGTCCCCCCCTTAGAAACTTTTCTACCAAAAAGCCTCTCATTCTCTCTCGTGAAAATGTCAAAGCACAAACCTCTCTTCCCACTCTTCATGCTTTACCATTTGTAGTGATTCTTCATGATGCTTCACTTGGAAGGTTTATTTACTTTTATTTTCCTTGGATTTATCGTAATATCAATAGAGTTGTGTTAAAATCCATCGATACACTGACGAACTTCCCATCATACTTGTCGGTGAAACTAGAGGAGTTCCTAATAAATCCTCTGATACATATAACTCTATATTGGCACACTTCGCATTATCCTCTTGGGTGACACCAAATGTGTTCCCATAAACTCTTTCAGTGCAACCAGAGGAGTTCCCATAATCATTGTCAATAACACCAGTGGACTTCCTTCTAAATTTTTCAACATCCTAAACTCCCTATCAGCGGACCTCCCATCATTTTCTCTGGTGACACCAGAGGAGTTCCCACGAAATCCTCCAGTGCAATTGGAGGAGTTCCTAACACCACCTCCGATGGAACAAAACCTTTCACTGGGTTCATTTCTCTAATGATTTACATACCAATGAATTTCTCTGTTCTATCAACAATGTGCCAATAGAGAGGTCTCAACCCCTGATCAAAACTAAGTGTATTGAAAATTATCTTCATTCTCTCACTTACATTAACTCTGTCAGTAACACATGCCTTCGTCTTGAAACCTCTTCTATTCTCTTCTGACTTAGCTACTTCTCTCCACTCCCATCAATCAAAATCATGTAATTTCCAGTGAGTGATATTTCTATGCATGGCTGGATAACTGATGATTGATCACATACCATTCCTGATATACTTTATTTTGTGATCATAATTAAGTCTTTTTTAGTCGCCAATAGATTCCATTGCACGTACCATTGTCATCTTGCTTACTTTTCACTTCCTGATTTTATGACTAACCATGATCATGAAAGTGTCATCTATCATCATATGAGTTAACTACAACATCTGTAGGTCTTGCATTGGGTTTAAAATTCATCTTAGAATAAAATTATTCCTCCCAACTCCTAAATAGTGCTGACAACTCATAACGTCAATTGGTCGTATTAGAGGATTTATATTTTTATTCCACTGACACATTACCTCAGCTCCAATGGAAGAACCAAGATCCTATATAACACATACGACATAGGAACTCATGGAACTGAATTTAGGCCTAATTTTTCTGCATTCATCAAAAGTCCTTTGAGCACAATTTTTTTGTGATCATTAAAATGTAGTTTTCGTCCCTCGAACAATACAACTATGTGATTTATAGGATTACAATTCTAATGTAACTCATGGAATTCAAATATGATGCTCGGAAGTGCTAAAATGATCAAAAAGGATTTCTAGCCCAAGCTAGCCCCGTGAGTTGTGACGTTGATGGAATGTTCAAATTGCATGATAAAATATATCTCTAGAAATGTCTCTCCACACTCTATGTGTCACAGAAAATGGCACCTCAATCAAACATTGTACGAGAAAGTTATGTATTTTTGAACTCAAGCTCTTGTTGTTGTTTTCCGACAAAAGGGACACTTAAAATTTTTTTGATTTATCTTCCTTTAAAGGAGGAGTTGTTGGAAACTTATTGTAAGAAACCCAACCCCCTAAGTACCTTTTTAATAAATGGGGTATTTATTTTTTTATTTTCCTTAACCCTCTCAAGCCTCTTCTTGAGGTCACCATCGTCTTTTGATTGTTAAGAGATTTCCAACGATTGAAACCATACTAAAAAACTGAGCTCTGGATCAACATTTATGAACTTATAAGGTTCATTAGGCATTCATTGGTCAAAATCCATCTCACTTACACGTGGAATCCACATGGATCACTGACACTTACACCATCTATCCTCAGCTTATCGGGCCCTCCAATCCAACAACCCAGATTGACTCAGATCCTTTCTTCATCGTCAGAGTCCCTCTTCATCAGAGTACATATACTCCATATCTCACCAACCACTCTGATGGAATCCTCCAATGTTGGGTTTCCTTTTACGATAATTTGGGATCTCATGGATATTAAGCGTCCCTAATCATATGGTAAATACTCTCCCTTGTCCTCATCTTAGCATCATGCATTTAATTCAAACTTACTCCCATCAGATTACTTATTTTTCAGGGCTATCATTCTCTCTGATGGCACTGGTCCAACGGTTTTCCTGAAGGATCCAACAGTCCTCGAAATTGGACAACAATAGATCTGGTCACTTTAGAGTATTTACTTGATGTGCAGTTAGCACCTGCCTCTTAATCCTATCATTATTGATCTGGTGGGGCGCACAAAATATATATGAATTTTGTTGCATCTTTCATTCTCCTTTATTGATGGCCCAAATCCCCTCTCGGAATCCCTCCCATCAGGGTGCTCCCTCTCCAGAGTCACACATCACTCTGAACACAAGCACTCCAATGGATCTGACAGTTCTCGGGGTCTCCACTTGATCTAAGGTTATCATCCCTCTCATGCTCACCCTGATATTAACTTCAGTGGAGCCCATGAAGATATATGACTGAGAATGACTCTCACCGTCTTCCCGATCAATTGACCTCATTCATTGTCAAATTTCCTCCCATCATAGTTCATCTACTTGTCTACATTTCCCATGAACCATAACATTGTTGAATCTAACATGTTGGGTAGATATTTTCTTGAATCAATTCTTCCTATATTTGATCCCTTACTTCTCCATTCTCTGCAATTGAATTTTAGTGAACATGTGGTTATTGGTTTGGATTTACTTGATTGACTGCATTGGAATTGTGTTTTCACTTAGCCTTCTTTCAGCTAGTGTAGGATACAGTAGGAATAATAGTAGCATAGTTTTTTTCCATCCTTTATATATGCATAGTTTATATGTTTGATTTTATTTTTCCTTGTATAACATATATCTGAAATTGTCTTGGTTTCTTCAATAAAAGCCACTGGTTGTTGTTATTTTAGTATGCATATCATGATGGCATTCTTTAGTCTTAGTTTCTTCTTGCATAAAATATGTGTTCTTTTCATTTGATGCATTTTATTTTTTTTGTTGGAATAAAAACTTGGCTTAACCTTGGTTATAATAAGGAAACCTTTTGCACAATTATATGAGAAGTCCAACCAAAATATTCATGTTTGCTTCAATGGAATTCATTCTAACATTCACAACTGAACAATTTACAGTCGTGTGTTGCTGAAAGAAGTTGTTGTAGGAATACTTTACATCCTGGGGAAGAATCATATCAATTATTCATGGCCTTTATTTTCATGATACAAAATGTTTTTTCAAACCCTATTGATCAATCTGTAGATGTCTATGTCTCTTGTGAAGGATTATTGACCAACCAATCGATGTTACAATATCATGGATTCATTCTATTGGTTCTTGGAACAAAGACCCATGAGCTAACATATGGTTACAAACCTTCTCTGTAGGTATGCTATTCTATAGACATGAACCCTTTAATATGAAGTTGATTTCAAGAATGTAAAAGGCAAATCAGTGATTTATGTGGAATAAATTTAAAATCTTATAAGAGATCATGATCTATGTATCTTAATTATTTTATGATGATGTCCATTGAGTAAAATCATTGGAGTGTTTATTGTCCTGTGAAGAGTTTGTGCTTAATACTCTTGGTACATTTACTTGTTTCTCATCCCTAAAATATATATTTCATTTATTGGGAAAAGGAATGATGTATTTCATATCTAGCATATACTGTAAGTAATAGGGCATCAAGCTTTATATTCCCTCTAACTATTTTAAGTATATTGAAAATATAGAGGATTACAAAATACAAGCACACGAACATTGCTATGTTATCTTTCATCATTACAAACTCCTAAGGTTACATTTTAAGGAAAAATACTTTTTCCAATCAGCTTGGGTTACAAGATAGATATCTTCTCCTTGATCATGTTAGTTCAAATAGATGAAATCCATCTTTTATCATCATGCATTGTCAATTATGAGGGTGAAACATAATATTTTCATAACATTTCACTTCCCTTAATGGATTGGGTATCTGGACTAATATTTTTTCCTCCTTTTTGAAGTTCAAAGGTATCTTTTGATGCTCTCTTACCTCACATTTAACCTTCTTGATCTGATTAATCACTCTATTGATTTAATTTTTGAATAATCAAATGCAATATGTTGACTTGGACCGACTATTTTTTTTCATTGGTTCTCTCTTGACATAGTATTATTTGGGTTTGTTCATGAAGTTCACTAGTATTGTTTCCTTCATCTTGATCTCCTTGGGTTTTTACATCATGATTTTTATGTCACTCTTGGAATTGGAATTTCCAGTTGTTACATGGAAGATACATTACAACAAATTCATGAAACTCTCGATGAAACTCTTTAAGGAAGTAGTCTACATGAATTTTTGGGAGTTATGTTGAGAAGACTCATCAAGGATAATCTTTCAAAAACTCAGCCAGGTACACAAAACACAAACCATGCAACATGTTACACATTCACTTGCCTAAGTATCACTAGTTGAACAATGAATCCATGGTCAAGTAAATACCGATAGGAAAAGTGATACATGCAACCTCGCTCTTTTGTTTTACATATGATGTGGACACTTACCTCTATTTCAGATACTAAATCTGTTCGAATCCCATCATACATGACCTACAACTAGGTTCAAGGAGATAAGAATTGAAGTAGGTATAATTTTAAGTATGGAAATTTATATTAAAATGTAGAAACCTGGGCTAATCTTACTAGTCATTAATATNNNATTTATATTAAAATGTAGAAACCTGGGCTAATCTTACTAGTCATTAATATCCAAAATGTAAAATGTTTGGTGATAGTTTCACAAAAATATTCAAATTTATAAGGATTTTATATATTTTCTATCAAGTTTTTAGGATTTTTAAGGTAAAATAATTTTATTTTATGGAATTTAGGTGAATAATTTTTAGAAAAAATGGAAATTAGTGAATATATTTTTGGTAAAAAAACATGGAAAGTTAGCCCATTTGTGAAATTTATTCCCTAAAATTTTCCTTGAATTGGAGTGATGACGACAACAATTTGATGAACATTTTTTGTTGAGAAAGAGGACTATGATTTAAGAACAATGCCTTCTAATCTCGGGGATACTAATAAAAAAATGGTACTTAAATGCACTTCTTTGAAGAAGAACCTATTATCATTAGAACCATAGTCATTTACTTTCCGAAAGCGAACTTCCACTTGATAGACTAACATTCAAGCTAATTCGACTCCACCTCTATATAGGGATCTTGGAAATGGGAACCAGTAAGACTCATGATTTGATTTCACGCGTCCCAACTAGCATGGTTCCTTATGTTTTCAAAGACATTATCTCTTTGATCTAGTGTCCCATGCCAACCCAAATCCAAATTTTACTTATAGTTTATATTGTTAAATCTATGCAAACATGTTTTTATGGGAGGGAGTTTCCTTACTCAACATTGCTTTTGGTCATATTTTCGAATTGGTCAAATAATTATGTTCAAAATGGCTAATAAATCAATTCATATCATTTGGTCACCAACATTAATCAGTAATATGTGTTTTTCTCCTATGTGTAGATCCCTCTCATGGACGTTTGTGCTCTCTTGAAGAGAAGGACACAACTCGAGGAAGACAAATTGCTTCATAAAGTTTGACATGATTATGAGACATGTTACCTGGGAAGTTTATTCACAAATATGTTTTTGGATTTTGTTCTCAATTCCCTACGCATGATCTTCTCAAACACTTTCATTTATGGAAATATTGGGTTGAAATAAATATCATATCTTGAATGGTTTGTCTATATAGGTACATGTGTTTATTTGGTACCACATGCCTGATTTGAAATAGTGAAGATATGAGCACGTTAGGCTATGGGATAAGCTTATATATGGGAGACATAGAGAGTGAGTGAAGCTCTCACACATCCATAGAAAAGCATATCATGGGTGACAAATGGAAGTTCATTCAAATCCCTACTTCTTGGAGCTCAAGGCTGTGAAGATAAACTGGTGTTTTTTAGAAGATCAATATGAGGGATGAAATTATTAGTTACCACTGGCATTGAATCCGATCTGAATGAAATAATACACGTATAAACTTTCACATGGATTAGTCTTATCAAGAGGCTACCAACTTCTTGTTGGTTGGAATGCATGAACATCCTTAAAGTTTTTGGAAACACTTATATTCATGATCTCTTTCTCATTTTAATTTCTTTTTTTATTTGATATCTTTGATCATCATTTATCCAAGGTTTCATTTTTTAGTTGTAGCAGGTTTTGGGTCGGGTTTATCTCCTATTTCAGAACATGTCTCTTCTCTTTCTTTTCTCATCATATTTCTCCTTGGAGGAAGTTCATTATCTATTTTTTTTTGTATTATGATTCTTGATTATATTTGATGGCATACATACCTCTCACCTTTTTTTGTCTTTTTACAGACAACAAATTTTCATTGGAAATAGGCTCGAGTCATCTTGATTCTCTTTCTTAGCTCATGAGTAGAATTAGGGGTCTTTGTTTGAATATAAATCATAATTGTTTTGGAATATTGTAACGAAGTTCAAACCATGACTTCACATAGTGGTTAATCAATGGTCATTATTGCATGTTTTATAGTGAGAAGATACTATGTAACAGGGGAACCATCCACACACTAAGTAGTTTTTTGCGTGAAAGGTGAAGTGTCAAAGTATAAATGATGAAAATCAAAAGGGATAACTTTATTATCCAGGTGTGGAAAATATTAAAATAAATATGAATAGATGGAAGTCATCCCCTATCTGGATAAAAATACATCGCTTTCCCCATCCACCATATTCTAAGAATGCACTAAATAAATTGGGAAGGAATGGGAAAGAAATCTTGACTAGACTAGGGGACATCCAGATATCTTCATCAGGGATATGGATGCTAGCTGGTAGTTAAAATTAATTAGTCATTATTCATTAGTCATTAGTCATCTTACTAGTCATTAGTTAAAGTGACTAGGATTCATTCTCACTCACAATAGGCATCCCCAAGGATACAAAGGGAGTTTTCCCTTTACCCACGAAAATGATGATATTACACTGTGCAAAAATTGGAGTGGAAGGACCTATGTAGGAAGGAAATATATTAGAAGCCCTGTCTCCCCAACAACAGATACCTCATACAAGGGGAAGACTAAATAATAATAAGGAAGTTGGGGAAAAATGAATCCCGGACGAGCTGCGCGCAAGATCGGTTGCTGAAAAGTTACTTATGCACGTTGTTCGGCTAGAACCTGTTGAAGGAACAAGCCGAGAAAGTGGGAGAAGAACGAGGAGGATGAATTTCACAAGTACAAATGATCAAGAGCCATATCAACAACTAAAGCAGGAGAAACTAGCTATCGCCAAACGTTACTAGGAAAACAGGGAGCTGAGACAACAACTAGTGAAAGAGAATATTGAAGTGTCAACAATGCAAGGTCGGGAAGGGAACGTGACATGGCTCAAAAGAAATTTCATAGAGGCACAGTATACAATCATACAGCTGTGGGAAGCATAGAGGTTGTCAGAGGAAAGGTATCTGGAGCATTCCATAGAATGTAAAGTGGCCGAGGAAAAATCTCGCGCAGCTCTCACCAGGGAACAAAAGAAACAAGATTAAGTGAGTTAATTCTCGTATCCTTAAATGGAGGGAAAATCTTGACAGTTTTGAAGGAGGCATCGCCCTAAGATATTTTATCATTTTGATAATGGCCATGATAGTCATCAACCACTTTTTGCACACATTCCCCTAGAAAATGAGCGCGTGACAGAAATCGCAGCCATTACAATAGATCGCAGGACTTTAACAAACACTTTTTTATTCAGATATTTGATCCAAGGAAAGAATTGACACATAACTCTCTCATGATGAGACCTGATCAATAATTGAATCCCCATGGAGGATTACATACATTCATGATGTAGCCATATGTATTTGTCATCTATTTTTGAAAAGCATCATTCGAAGAGTCATTTAGCGTAGACAGCCAGTTTCCTAGTTTTTAGAGATATTAGTTAGAAGAGAAGGGTATCCCAAGCGACACCCTCACCTATATATTTGATCTCTCCAATGTAAGCTAGGTTGGTTAAAAAAATTAGTATAGATAGTGATTATTGTATATAGTTTGAGCTCGATCGAAATTTAATGCAAAATTCCTAAATCTTTGATGAAAAGATTCTAATTGTAGCAGTTGGATGTATTGTTTTCCTTTCTTTGCGTATGTACTTCCTATTTTATTTATTCATATATTTTT
>CBVK0103388673.1:0-13620 GCA_900067695.1 Picea abies | reverse complement strand
GAAGCAAGCTACCGACACAATCATCATCCAATTTCTGGAGACAAACATCTTGTCGAGATTTTGATGCCCCATCAATATCATAATAGACAACGTGGCTACATTCAAGTCCAAGAGGATTACAATATAAACCTAGGGAATTCTACGACATACTACCCACAAGGAAATGAGTTAGTAGAATCCTCAAATAAAAACCTAACCAAGATCATCAAAATACTGTTGCAAGACAATAAGAAATCTTGTCATAAATAGCTTATATACACATTGTGGGAACATTAGATTACCACCAAGAAGTCCATGTCAACGTCACCTTTTCATATTGTATACGGTACAAACACAATTTTCCCTACCACATTGGGGTTTCCTGTCAGAAATTTGTTGTAGGAATAGGAGGTCGAGCCAGATGACAAGCAAAAGAGAATAAATCAATTGGTTCACACATAGAAGATGAGGGAACATGTATACGATCAATCACAAATCCACCAGGAGAGGATGAAGATAACATTCGAGATGGGACAAGAGGAATGAAGATAAAGGAAAACACAGAAAGTTTGACCACCTTTGTATGGGTCCATTTAGAGTCATCACGTATTGCAGGAGCAACTCTTATTTTCTAGAAGGATCAAATGGAGAGTGCCTTGGTTGGGGTCCTGTAAACAGCAGGTTCCTCAAATGTTATCTAATGAAAAAAAATCCTCTTAAGTCATATGTCATTGTAAATAGTCATTTTATTTTTGTGTCGAGTTAGTAGGAAACAGCAGGTTCCTCAAATGTTATCTAATGAAAAAAAATCCTCTTAAGTCATATGTCATTGTAAATAGTCATTTTATTTTTGTGTCGAGTTAGTAGGTCAGCAAAAAATTGAAGCCCGGAGTGAAGGCCCTGACTTTATGCTGAGTTTTTTAGAAGCTATAACGATAGGTTTATATTGCATTTTGTTTTTTATATTACAGTGTCAAAGAGTCAAAATAAGGCCCAATGGTCAAGCACCTGTTATATTGTTCTTTGTTACCTCGTGGGGAGGATAGCATCCCCGTTGGAGCCAGTTGTTAGCAATTCCATTTTTCTTTTCAATTAGAGTCAGTTTTAGTCGAGTTATGGCTCGTATGTCAAAAAATGTGAAGTCAGGTACATAAAAATGAAGGGGTCGAAAGGATCACTACCCTCTTCCTAAAATGGACTATATCCTGCAAAAGGTGGTAGGGTCCCAAAAGATCAACATGTTGGATGGTTTTTCAAGGTATAATCAGATCATGGTCCACCCTGACGACGGAGAAAAAACAACTTTCATAACTCCATGGGGAATTTTCATGTACGCCAATATGCCCTTCATCCTAATAAATCCAAATAAATCACATTTCGGGGTGGAGGAAGGGAAGTTGTTGGGACACATTATTTCGAAGGAAGACATTAAGATAAACCTTGGAAGGGTTGAAGGAATCCTAAAAATTGACACTCTGCGCAGTAAAAAGGAAGTGAAATCCTTCATGGGAAAAGTAAACTTCTTGAGGAGATTCATCCTAAACCTGGCAGAGATTATAAAGTATATCACCTCCATGCTCAGAAAGGGAAATGAGATCAAGTGGAACCCGAAAGACAAAAAGTCATTTGAAGATATCAAGGTGGAATTGACTAGAGCTCATGTGCTATCCAGTCCAGATTTCACGAAATATTTCATCCTTTTTTCATTCGCCTCAAAGTATACGATTATCGACATGTTGTTACAGAAACACGAGAAGAACTTCGAGAAACCTATAGCCTATTTCAACAGGACGGTGAGGGATTCTCCACTAAGGTACGACATTATGGAAAAATAATCATATGCCTTGGTAAAATCCCTGAAGGAGTTCAAGATGTAAATTCTGCACTCCCATGTTATTGCCTACATTCCCAACAATTCATTTAAGGATATCCTGACTCAACTGGATCCCAAAGGGAGGAGAGGGAAATAGATAGAGGACATGTTGTAATATGACCTAGAGATTAAGCTGACGAAACTAATTAAGGGTCAGGGCCTTGTGAAGCTAATGGAACAATTAGACTGTGACGTTGTGGGAATTAATTTTATTGTCAATCTATCAGAGATTCCTCACAAAGAAATGACTGCACAAGTGTCTCAGGAGTTCGTCGATTCCTCGTGATATGAAGACATCATCTATGTGTTGAAGAACCTTCAAGCCCCTCCGGGTGTAAGTAAGACTAAGGCTAGATTTCTCAAGATTAAAGAGGTTAAGTTCTGCATCCTAGACAAATCACTCCATAGGAAAGACCCTGGGGGGATATTGCTAAGATGTTTGTGGGAAAATGATGCAAAGCGAGCCATAGAAGAATTTCACAAAGGTGATTGCGGACGACACCACTACTAGAAAACCACCACGCAAAAAATCATGAGGGCAGGTTACTATTGGCCTATAATCTTTGCAGATGCAGAGAAAGAGGTCTCCAGCTGCCACAAATGTCATATTTTCGACGAAAGAAGAAAGTTGTAGCCTTCTCCACTAAAGTCGATCTTAGTCGAGACACCTTTCATGTAGTGGGGTTTGGATTTCATAGGGGAAATTAACCCACTATCCTTAGTGCAGAAAAAATGGATACTCACAACCACTGAATACTTCACGAAATAGATAGAAGTGATCCCCACGAAGCAAGCTATCGATGCAGTCATCATCCAATTTCTGGAGACAAACATCTTGTCGAGGTTCGGATGCCCCGTCAATATCATAACAGACAATGCAGTCGTGTTCAAGTGCAAAATGATGGAAATATTTTTTCAGGACTACAATATAACCCTGGGGTATTCTATGGCGTACTACCCATAGGGAAATAGGTTAGAAAAATCCTCAAATAAAAGCCTAACTAGGATCATCAAAAGACTCCTGCAAGACAATAAGAAAGATTGGCATAAAAATATGATTTATGCATTGTGGAAATATCAGGTTGCCACTAAAAATTCCATCTCAACATCTTCTTTTCAGATTGCATACAACACAAACACAATTGTTGTTGTTGCAGGAACAAGAGGCTGAACCAAATGACACACAGAGGAGAATAAATCATCTTATTCACACATAACAGATGAGGGAACAGGTATACAATCGATCACAACTCCACCAGAAGAGGATGAAGAGAAATTTCGACAAGTGTTCTAAGCAGGAGGAATTTCAGGTACGGGAGATGGGACGCGAGGAATGAAGATAAATGGAAGCACGAAAAATTTGACCACCTTTGGATTGGTCCATTTAGAATAAGATCGTATTGTGGGAGCAACACTTATTTTCTAGAAGGATCAAATGGAGAATGCCTTGGTTGGGGGCCTGTAAACGAAAGGTTTCTCAAACATTATCCAATGAAATAAAATATGTTTAAGTCATAAGTCATTGTAAATAGTCATTTTATTTTTGTGTCACATTAGTGGGTCAGAAGCAAATTGAAGCTTGAAGTGAAGGCCCTGTGTTTATGCTAAGTCTTTTAGAAGCTACATTGATAGCTTTAGGTTGTGTTGTGTCTTTCATATTGCAGTTTCGAAGAGTTGAAATAAGGCCCAATGCTCAGGCACCCGGTCTATTGTTCTTTGCTACCTCGCGGGGAGAATAACATCCTCGTTGGAGCTAGTTGTTAGCACCGCCATTTTTCTTGTCAATTAGAGTCATTTTTAGTCAAGTTATGGCCCATGTGTCAAAACATGTGAAGTCAGGTACATAAAATGAAGGGGTCGAAGTCAACAGTGGTCTATTGGTTCTTGGAAATGGTAAGGGATGTCAGAGTCAAAACATGCATAAATGGTACGGGTATGTTGTTCCTAGAGAGTCGGGTCCTATTGAAAGGCAACCTCTACGTGCCCCAGGTCGAGTCAAGTAGTTAATAGAAGACACTTTGGCAAGTGCAGTAGTTATTATCAGCTCATTATAAAGGCTGAGGGAATGAAAAATCTCGATTTTCATATCATGTATTCCCTACAACCCTTATCGCATGTACTTTACATGCGTGGATGTGGTATGGAAAATATGCAACTCAATTAGAAACATCCAGTCACCATGAATTCAGTGCTCTTTGGAAGGATTCCTCCTTTCAATCGATCTGTTATAAATTCCATATTCTCTATAGCCATTTTATTCATGAAACCAGGTCCACGTATTGTTTGTAATTTTTCTCGCAAGCCCAGGTTGATCGAATTTTCTTCCTTTTGCATTTGTTGGATCCACAATGTGTAAGATAAATAGTGATCGCTCCATGGAGACCTCCCAAAAAATAAGGAAGGGTGGGAAAATTGGAAGAATCACCAGGCTTCATCCCCAAAGCGACTGGGATTCATTCTCACTCACAACAAGCATCCCCAAGGATACAAAGGGAGTTTTCCCTTTACCCGCGGAAACGATGATATCACACTGCGTGGAACCTGGAGTGCAAGGACCTTTGTAGGAAGGAAAAATATTATAAACCATGTCTCCCCAACGAAATATACATCAGAGAAGGGGCATACCAAATAAGAATAAGGAATCTAGGAAAACTTGAATCTCGAACGAGCTGCACGCAAGATCGGTTGCTGAAAATTTACTTATGTGCATTGTTCGGCTGGAACTTGATGAAGGTACAAGATGAGAAAGTGGCAGAAGAATGAGGAGGATGGACATCACGAGTACAAATGATCAAGATCCATATTATCAGCTGAAGTAGGAGAAACTAGCTATCATCGAACTTTACCAGGAAAACAGGGAGTTGAGACAACAACTAGCGACAAAGACTATTGAAGTGTCAACATCGTAAGGTCACGAAGGGAACGTGATGTGGCTCAAAAGACAACTTAGAGAGGCACAGGATACAATCATATAGTTGCTCGAATCACAAAGGTTGTCATAGGAAAGGTATTCAAAGCATTCCAGAGAATGTGAAGCGACTCAGGAGAAAGATCGCGCAGCTCTCGCCAGCGAACATAAGAAACAAGATTAATTGATTTCATTCTCATATCCTTAAACGGAGAAAAAATATTGAGAGTTTTGAAGGAGGCATCACCCTAAGACATTTTTTCTTTTTGATAATGGCCATGACAGTCATCAACCACTTGTTGCACACATTCCCCCAGCAAATGAGCACATGACAGAAATCAAAGCCGTTACAGAAGATAGCGGGACTCTGACAAACACTTGTCCATTCAAATATCTCATCGAAGGAAAACATTGACACATCATTCTCTCATGACGAGACCTGATCGATAACTAAATCCTTTTGGTGGATTACAAACAGTCATGATGTAGCCAGATGTATTTGTCATCTATTTTTGGAAAAGCATCATGCGAAGAGTCATTTATCGCAGACAGTCAATTTCCTAGTTTTTAGAGATATTAGGTAGAAGAGTAGGGTAGCCCAAGCGACACCCTCGCCTATATATTTGATCTTTCCAATGTAAGCTAGGTTGGTTGGAAAAATTAGTATAGACAGTGATTATTGTATGTAGTTTGAGCTCAATTGGAATTTAATGCAAAATTCCTAAAGCTTTGATGACAAGATTCTAATTGTAGCAGTTGGATGTATTGTTTTCCATTCTTTGCATATGTACTTCATGTTTTCTTTATTCATATTTTTTTCTTTCTAAATCATAACAAAATTTCAAACATGTGGATTTGATGTGCAAGGCCCCTTGTTCATGCCATTTAGAAAAAACATTTTTCCTCTAAAGTTAAACTCTGAATTCATCCTTAGTAGTGCTCCGAGTTGCTTTCTATATTTTCTCCTCGCCTCACACAACGATTTTACACTAAAGATTGTTTCTTGCTTAGAATTTATCCTCTCAAGTTCATTCATTGATTCACCCATCATTTTTTTTTAACCGAGTCCATAGCCCAAGGTCTTACTCTACTATGCCAATATAACCGGAACCCATTATTTCAAGGGTGTTAAATCTAGCCAATAGATTTAAAGCCATATCCCTCACTGAGATAGTATCTCCTGAGAGAGCCCTCTCCAGGTCCGAAAGGCTAGTTTTGGGTCTCAAAGTTGGTTGAAAAATTTACCTCTGTCATCTGTTTATCATTCACGCAGATTTACAGAGTGTTAACAGAATGAAAGAAGGATGTCCCATGAATTTCATTGAAACGAGGGCATGACCCTACCAAACTACCATTCATATGTTGTCCATAAAGTTTGACTTAGATTCCCATTTTGCACAATCCTTATATTGTTGGAAAAGTATTTCTAAGTTCTATAACTTCCCAGCTATAAGATTTGATAAATTCTTAACCAATTGTTTTCATTTTTCAAGATGAATATCTAGCACTATGTCAACAGCCCCAGAGAAAACAACACCTCAACTGTGAGCATAAGAACCTGGAATCAAATTATGGGAAGCATGTAAAAACTTTCAATTAATTAATGTTTCATTTATATAGGTTCAAATGAACGGTTTTAATAGTTTATTTATAGGTTACTCTAATATCACTCATCTATTGCATGTTGGATGGTGCCAGATACCAATTCTAAAGGAAGGTCGTACCCAACAATATGAATAGGTAGCATGTGATAGATGTTGGTGCAACATTTGAGAACAGAGTTCTTGAAGGTTACCATCAAAGATACCATTATAGTAAAGAAACACTGGCATATTCAACCTTCCACAAGGGAAGGAGGTCTCACCCAAAGCACAACCAAGGCTTATGTGAGGTGAAATGAATCAAAGAGGATGCATCATCAAGTTTGATGCAACAAAGTGCAGGTTCATACTTTAACATATAAATTATTATATTACCAATTGTTTAAATCAGCATAAACGTTAGATTAACTAGGTTGCACAAAATACAGACAAGTCCATACATCAAATATAATGGATAAATACCAAATAAACAGTACAAAAGTAATTGTGCAATGACGAAACTACGAATTCATACACATGATAACCAAAATTTGAGGGCCCAAATGATCTCTTGTATTATCGGTAACTCAAAATTCATGATCCCATGGGTACATCCTTCTTATCATAGCTTATACATCACACTCCATGTTCCAATACCCTCTACAAACTCTATTACTACTGCACAAGCACAATTATTCCTACAAAATCCATTACAATAGCTTATCACACCAGACCCAATAAAGCCAATGGAGATAGCTTGATAACAAAGAAAAAGGACAACAACAATACTAGAAGAACCATTCTAACATAGCACAATATGAACAATGAACAACCCTTTCCATTACATATTCCCATATTTCTAGTTTTCTCTTAGATGCTTCTTGAATTCTTTATTATTCTATTCTTTTTTCTTGATTCTGTAAAATGATGCTTTTCCCACTTTCTCTATGTATGCACTCGAAGCTTTTGGATCTTTCCACTTTCTCATTCAACTAATGCATGATCTGTTTTCACTTCCACTTATCCTATATTTTCTCTGTCACTTCTAATATTTCATTGTGCTATTGATCTTTCCCACAAAACTTTGGCCTTTTCAAAAAATTAGGTTCTCTTAAAAAATGGACCCAACAGGCCCCAACCACAACCTTTGACTCTTCCAGAGTCAACCTTTTGTCTCTTTCACCTAACTTGTCCAAATAGAGGGCCCAACTTCAGTACAATGGTGAGATACTACTTAAAAAAATTGTCATAGTGCTTAATGAGGTCCTTCCATTTCCTTTTCAAAATCGAGGCTCCCACAAAAAATTATTAAGCGACAGTCACATCAGGCTCCTCCATTTTTGTAGCCAATAGACTAGTCCATTCTGTGACAGCAATGGAATCAATTTATTGCATCTATATATATTATTTTTTCACTATGGGATGAAATTTTTGAAGCTCTTTCTTTGTAGCTTGGGTGGATTCATCCATTGCATCCAACCATTCATCTTCGGCCTGAATTTCTAAAAAATTGGCAACCTTCTCAATAGGTTATGTCATAGCTCTGGATGCCACATGCATGTTGTTGATTTGTGCATGAAATCCTATGATTGGTTGGTTTTGTCAGTCCAAAAAACTGACCCAATAGTTCACCATGTCGAAGAGTCAATGAAACTCATCAGCATGAGCATGAAGCGAGGACTAGACTAGATTTCCCTCTTCAACTGTTTGCATAATATTTTGCATCATTTCTTTGGGATGCTTTGTTTGATTCAATTTAATCACAGTGAACTCTTGTTGTAGAGTATCTATCTTTGAAGCTAGTTGGGACCAGGAACCGGTAATGATCTCAACCCGTTGAGGAGGTGCAACCAGAGTGATATATTTAGGTAGCTCTAGTGCCATTTGTCAAAAAGAGGTCCATACTTGGACTAGTTTATTTGAAATAACCACAAGGGAGGATTCAACCTGCACGCACAATGCATGCTCGTATTTTGTGGCTAAACAAGAAAGTGTGATTATGTCTCAAATTTGTTGTGCTTGATGTGTGAGCTCATCATTTGTTTTCTCAACTACAAATATTTATTGTTCCAGCTAATCAGTAGAGGTGCACAAAGATGAAAAAGTTGTGGGGTAGCCCATGTGGAAAACTCTGCACTAGTAAGAGATGGATCAAAGGGAAACCTTGAAGTAAGAGGTTGACCACTCACAATAGAACATTCTGACAAGATGGGGGTACCAACATCATTTGGAATAGATAAGGGAGATCTAAATCTCTATGCAAGCCAGTCTTGGACCTCCTACAAAATCACTGCAACGACACTAGTTTTCTCCAAACATAACTTCAGTATAGTTCAAAACTATTAGGGGTCCTCTAACATGGGCACAATTTGTTCCTTGATGGAACTGACACTATGAGCTAAGTGTGTGTCTTCCTAGGAACCTTTATGCATATATAGAGCATGTTTTCCATCTCATGTGTACCTATGGCTCTATCTCCAGATCGAAATGGATAGAGGTTTGTGGTTGTGTCTCCATGGAAACATAGCTCTACGAAACCTGGGGAATAGAGAAAGGTAGTGGAACACTGGTTCCAAAAGTTGTAGAAGAAGGGTCGAAAGACTCTGGCAAGGTGTTATCGAAATGGGTGTGAGTGTAGGATGATGGAGTGGTGAATGGGACATCGATAAGTAAGGTATGTTGTTGGATAGGTAGTTCCTCAAGAAATGAGGTTAGACTTTTTCTCCACTAGAGGGTCATTGATGATGGTTATTAGATGCACCGAGGATGAAATGGCATTAGTGGTGCATATTGAAGGTGTAGTGGTGCAGAAAGGAGGTGTAATGGAATATAGAGGCATGGCGGGAATGATAAATGGATCAATAATAGACTTAGAGGGAGAATTAGTGTGTTTCTTTTTCAAAGGAAGGGCAGAAGAAAACACTTCACATAATTGCTTACCCAAAATAGTGGCATCATCCGAAATAGAATAGAATGGGATCCACATTGTTCCCCTAGGTATCCTTTATTCTTCACCTTCATCTTCCACTTCATCTGAGATTGAAGGTGTTCATTCCCTTTTTGCTAAACTGGTACCTACGTCACGATTTGGCACAAGAGTATACCATTGCGCGATGGTAGGAATTGTGTAGAGGACACCTTACCCATTATTTTATATCATGACACTTTTCCATGAGGTGACTTCCTTGTCAAATACCACCTCATCCATATAAAATGGCAAAGGGGTCATATGGAAGTGAGATGGAACAACTTCAAGAGATTGCAAAAATGTATGATCACGACTCATCCTGTAGTAGATGTGGTGATTGTTCTTGTTTAGTAGTGTCTATGGGATTTGTGGCCTTTGTGTTTCAATATTGAGGTCATTATACCACTATGAAAATGTTGCAGTTTGAGTTGTCGCATTGGTACATGGGTCGAAAATTTCGGCGATACAATTGTCAAGGGTGTGGGATACGTTGTAAACCTTCTTGGGATGCCACCTCCACATAGTGAATGCTACTAATAATTATCCATAAATTACATACCCAACCTTCTCATGCACATCTGCACAAGATTGGAACATCTCTATGAGTAAATATTTCCACCAATTCAATGGTGCACCATTTTTGTTGAATTTTGTACTGCGATGGCATCAAGGGTGCACTCATTTTTCATGTAATTCTTCATCACTTTCCCAGAAATAAAACCACATTCCATGTGGACCTAATCATGGTTTATCAACATAATGTGTTCCCTGTGACCTTCTTGTTGGGTCTTGTATTTTTCATACAAGATAATTTCACCCTTTTTACAACCATGCTTCCCATACCCCTGGAATTCATCTTTGACATCCCGACCTTCTATGGACCAACCGATGATATTATCAATTTCCTATACATGGATGGGATAGGCTTGTTCCAACCATAATTTGTTGTTTTCCACTTGACTCATGAGGAATTTTGTGCACCGACCAACTCTCCCAGTAGTGCCAAATATTGGTAGGTTACGAAGACTCATCAATGTAGAATCCCGCAATGGCATGTACTCATGTTTCCACTCCCACTGAAACTGTTTGTCTAGAAATGTGATACAATCCATAAATTCATGAATATCCATTTGTGGTTGTCTAGAAATGTGATACAATCCATAAATTCATGAATATCCATTTGTGGAAATAGATAAGCATCTATGAAATCAAGGTTGACCAATCGATTTTTCTCAAACTTTGCATGGAGATCACCTTGAACTATAACACACAGATCAATAAATTCCTCTCAAATAGAAGTTTTGGGAAGGGATCCCCAACCAACAATGTAGAGGATCGTAATATATTGACGTTGGTAAACAAAGTGAAATGGAGGATAAAGGAGTGGACTCACAAAGTTCTCAGGGCTCTCTAGGACTAAAGATGAAAACATCTAAACTAAAAGACATTAACACTTAGCAGTTGGGAAAATGTGAGTTTATAGGCACAGCCAGGAGGGGACATGATGAGAATGCATTAAGAGATATAGTGTGGGGGTGATTCGACATTAAGGTTTAAGAGATATAGTGTGGGGGTGATTCGACATTAAGGTTGGACACATCCATCGAATGTGAAAAAATCCACGAGCGATTCGGGTAATTAAGAGTACAATCAGAGACAAGATACTGGGATATCAAGGTAAACGAGAAATTAATGGCCACACCAATGCTCATTCAGAAAAGTATCAATAATTGTGAGGAAATAAATGACTCTGATTGGTGATGATGGGACAACAAGTAAAAAGGTATCAACAAAATTTAACTAACCCAATGACATCGATAGGCACATGTTTTGACCTTAGATGATAAAAAATACTAAAGGGTTTGATTGAGACCCCCCCCTCCTCGACCATAAAGGTGATATATGAGATGTATAAATTGATAGGGACAACTAGACACTAGGACAAGTGACATTTAGAACCATCTAAAATTTATTGACAGAAATGGAAAAAAACAACTAATGAAAATTCTTACCTATAGTATGCACCTTCACGTACAGGAGCGTTGCAAAGTAGCACTTATCAAGTAGAGATAAAGGGATTTTGGAGTGTGTCATTCACCCATCCAGTATGAATAATACCATGTAGCTACGTGAGATTAACAATGCTAGATTCATAGATTTTCACAACAATAAAAGGTCTCATAAAATGCATGTGTAATTTCCTCAGATGTTTATGATACTTGTTGTTGTATAACAAGACTAGGTCACCTTGTGTGAATGACTTAGTTTTAATATTCATGTCATGCTAAGCCTTTTTTCAATCCTTTTCCACCATTTGGTGAAAATATACTACGGATATAGCTTCTTCAAGTTACATTAGTTCTTCAACCCGTGTGGTTAAGGATTCAACATTGATCATCTTAGTATCTTTCTCAATGAATAAACTCAAAGTTATAAACTTATTTGGAACTACCGCTTCTCATCCATATACCAATTGAAATGGGGTGTACCTATGTAATTTATTTGTAGTGATTCTATAAGGCCATAACATAATTGGAATGATCTTATCCTAATCATCTTGATTGGCACAACATACTTTGGTTAAACCCCTTTCTAAGATCTTGTTTAATACTTCCATTGTGTCATTGGCTTGCGGATGATAGGGACTACTCCTATGATGTTTAATAAAAAATTCTCTTGTGATGGTCATGATAGTATCACTAATAAAATGATCTCCGTGATCACTCGTTAAGCTTCGAGGATAACCAAACTCGATAATTATATTCTCAAAAACAAACCATGTTGTTGTGTATGTAGAGAAATCCCGGACAACTTTTTCTTCAGCCCAACAAGTCAATTAATTAGTTGCAGTGATAATATATCATGCCTTTGAATGTTTCACCGAGGGGTATATTGGACCAATGAAATAAACAAACCACTTTTCAAAGGTTTGCAGTGCTTGGATAGGGTATAAGGGTAACTCATCATGGTGGTATGGCTTGCCAAATCCTTGGTATATATCACATGCCCTGGCATAATATTTTCCATCCTTGAACACCCTTGGCCACCATAATCCTGCTTGTAATATTTTCAGGGAAGTTTCCTTTACTCCTATGTTTTCTCCCATAAATCCATCGTGACAGTCCCACAAAATATCTAATCTCTCACGGTCAAGCATGTAGTGTCTTGGGATGTTACCCAATCCTAACTTTTACAAGTGGCCCACAATTAGTTGATATTATGTTGTATAGACCACTAGGTGACACTTTTGAGTTGCATAATAACCTTCAGTACAAGCACTTGTGCTCATAAATAAATAAATTCCAAACAAGTAATCAGGAATAGCTTCAACCTTGAAAATAGTTTCATCTAGGAGCCAATCATCTACAACTCTTCCACTCTCTCCTGATTCTAGTCTAGACAAATGGTATAGACACATGTTTAATTTCTATGACTTAAGAACGACATCGAAATAAAATTACTAAAACAATAATATCCATATGCAAATTCTTTCTTCAAACATGAGGTTATTAACAAGATACTTCAAAGCATAGTGATTAGTAAAGAATTTAAGGTGACTTCCTAGAAAATAATGTCTAAGATTTTACAAAGCATAAATCATTATCAAACCTTCCCTTTTAGTAGTAATATAGATGCACTCATCTTGATAAATTTTTCTATTGGCAAAGTAGATAGGATGGTCTAGGTTTCCTTCACTAGGTTGCACAAGGATATCCCCTAAAGAAATTCCAAAAGAATCAATGTGTACATGGAATTCTACTTGTCAATTTGGATAGGAAAGAATAGCAATAGTACTTAACTTATATTTGATGGTATCAAAGGCTTGATCACATTCTAGTGTCCAACTAAAAGCCTTGAATTCCTTTAATAACTTTTCCAACGTGGCAGATATGATTATGTAACTTCTAATAAACTTATGATAGTATCTCTTGTAACCTAACAATGACTGCAACTATTTGGAAGTTTTAGGAGGAGGCATATTTAGTATCACAACAACTTTTGCAGGATTCACTAGAACTCCTTACCTGCATACTATATGTCAGAGAAGATTCCCAAATGGTACACAAAAAAATCATTTTTTAGGTTTATGGAAGTTTATAGTTTTTTGGAGTGATCAGACATTAGTCCAAATATACTTATATTCTCCTTTAATAGGATGTACATAGTACAATCATCCATATAGACTTCAAGAAACTTGTGAATGAAGTCACAAAATGTGGCAATCACTCTCTGAGAGAACACCACTGAGAATTATTAATCCCAAAAGGCATAACATTATAGGCAAATGATCCCCACTCAGTAGTGAAGGTAG
>CBVK0103388648.1:0-10127 GCA_900067695.1 Picea abies | reverse complement strand
CTTCCGATCTCACTCGAAGTAAGATAAACAAAGTCATTGGACGATGATATCGAGGATGACAGATAAACAAGGAAGAAGGATCATGGACAACTCAAAAAGTGGAAAAAGCCACCATTGGATGCTTTGGAGCACCGCACGAGAAGGAAGGAAAGATAGGATGGCGAAGCCCTGAAAATGCGGGTCAAGTTGACCTAGGGTTTTATACACCTAGGTTTTTGGTATTTAGGGTTTTGACACTTAGGTCGCATCCTAAGGCTGTCGGTGAGCTATTTTAATGTATAAATAATAACCTAGATGAGGGAAGAGGGTTCGTTCTAGTTTTGATATTTGCATGAGTGATTATTGTTGTGTGAGAGAGAAGTGATAAGTGTAAGAGCCTTCTAGTATTGCAATATCTTCAGTTGGGTATGAAGATCAGCCTTGCACCTTGGTGTGTAGGAAGGGGAGAGACAAAGAGGAGAAGAAAGAATATCTGCTAGCTGAGAGTGCACACAATAATTGTATGCTTCATATTAATATATTATAAAGCACAGTTCTGTGGACGTAGCCCTAGAGAGAGGGTGAACCACGTATATCTTGTGTTGTGTGTGATTGATTCTCTTTTCTTTTCCATTTGATATAATGCTATTGCATTACTGTGTTAGATCTGATAGATAGTTTTGTGGAGTAGAGATAAGTTGGTAAATGATATATAAATACTATGTTGTTCTTGTGTTGGATCCACTTGATATCCCCTTTGGTTGTAGACATCACTTTCTGGAAACCCCCCCATAGTTTCTTCGGGTGAGACTGCATCTGCCTCAAAGGTGTTGGAAAAAGGGCCAGTAATTAGGGCTTGTTGGTGAGTTCTTGGAGTTGAACCCTGGGTCTGCCCCTGTGCCAACAAATGGTTCAGTTGCCAGGACATGAATCTTCTTGAGGGAATGTCAAGGTGGTTTCCATCAAATATTGAGATTCATAAGTGGATAGAGGATCAAGAAAATGACTTTCTTGAAGCCCAAAACAAGAACCCTAATCCTAGTGCAAAGGATTGGTTAGGAATATATATCTTTACCGATATACACATGATTTTCTTTGGAGGAATCCATTAAGAGCTATATGAGTGGTTAGATAGGTTAGTAGATACCCAGTTTCAGATTAGATCTAGACCTCCTGTGGTTTGGATGTCGATGTTGATCAAGAAGGTTAAGAGAGTTGATAACACTGTGTCAAGAGTAGTCGATCACTAGTTTGATAACACCATTGGAGGCTACATCACTGATTTTGATGTTGATAGAGTAGAATCATATAGCCAAGCTGAGAGATATTTCTTCAAGGGACTCAGAGGAAATTTTTTACACTTTCTAAAGTTGAGGATCAAGATGCTATTGCATGAGAAGAACATCTCAAAGATACAATAGTTGGTCAAATTCAAAAAGGATAATGTTCAAGAACTCGGACATTAACAATGACATAGAGACTGGACATACACGTAGTGGGAGAGTGTTCAAATAATTTCCTCTTGCGAATATGTTTAAGGAGAACTACGGGGACGAGGGTTTCTACAGTGAAGAAGAGGCAGATCTAATGGATGAAGAACTTTCAGAACCCACTAGGGAAGAGGAAGGGGAAGTTGAAGACCCTCACCAGGAAGAGCCAGAAACTTCAGGAACTACACAGACTGTTGAAGTAAGTACTATTATTCCTCTTATTCATTCAGCAGCATTAATAAATTAGAGTAATCAGAGTTACTATAGCATTCAGAGCAATATCACCAGTAGTCCACCACATACTTAGTTAGGAAACCTAGGAAGACCTATGGCATATGAGATGAGGTTACCCACCTTTAGAGGAGATGGATCTAAAGACCCTGAACAATAGTGGTTCCTCTATGAAGCTGTGTGGAGTATTAATAATATCACTGGTGAAGCTGTCAAATGAGATCAGTTTAACACTACCCTAAGAGATCGCGCACTGAGTTGGTACATGAAATTTGTCCAAGGAGTTGCACCTAAACCATTGAATGCCATTAATACTTCACTAATCACTGAATTCAAGAAACCTAAGTCAGAATTGCAGTGCATTACAGAACTAAATAAAATCAAGTAGAGAATAGATGAACCTATGTGGGAGTTCAATCAGATATTTAAGACTTTGATAGGACATCTGAGTTTTCAAATCCCAAATGAGAAGAACAAGGAATGGTTCATTGCTGCCCTCTCACCACACATCAGAGTCCCTCTGATGCAACAAAATATTTCTTCGCAGTTTTAGGTGCTGGATATTGCCATGAAGTTAGAATCAACCCCTATGGGAGAATCTGGCTTAGGTATGAGCCAAATCTTGAGTCAGCTGACTAGTTTGTCTCTACAGGTCAAAGATATGAAGAAGGACAAAGGAAAAAATAAAATATAAGACATCTGGTGTGTTAGATAAAAATCAGAAGGCCATGACAAGGAGAACTATCCATTATTTCATGAATACTTGGCCTCTGGATCTTCGAGCCCTTTGAAGCAAGTCACCCTACCCTGGTGCGAGGTATGTAGAAATAGACATCTCCCTGGTGAGTGCTATTACATGCAAAAATATGTTTAGACACCCACAAATCTGTATTTCATATTTTGTAAGTTCGTGGGGAATGATGATCGGGATTGTAGGGATTATGACCTAATGCATGAAAGGTCAAGACATATATACAAAATTCAAGGTGAAGTACAACAAGAAGGAAACACTACGCAATATAATTATCTAGGACAAGGAAACTTCAACCCTTATGGTGGATTCAGAGTAAGAGGATGAGGAGGAGGTATGGGCCGAGGTCGAGGACATATCCTCTATTACAACTGCATGCAACCAGGACATTTAGCAAGGGACTGTCAGAACCCTTGTACTACTTTCAGCTACTATAGTTCATTCAAACATGTTATCGAATATTGTCTTGTGCTGCTAGCTAAACTTTAGGAGAGACGATGACCTCAATATAACTCGTAAGTGCAACTGATATACTCTGAACCTCATGGAGAGGACCCTAGAGTCGTTTTTATCACTAGAGGATGCACTATTATAGGAGAAGACAGAATGACCCCGGGAAAGACTACAATAGAATCAAGAGTCAGGAAAGCTGTAGAGAAGACACAAACTTTTGATGCAAAGAAAGAAAAACAAATGTTTGAGGAGCCAAGAAAATAATTCAAGGGAGATCAAGGTTATTCATCAAAGACATGACCATAAGTAAGAGAATATGGAATGCCTATGGCATTCAATCAGTCTGCTCTGCCAAAAGAAGGAAAAGAGGTAAGCAAGCTCATGGAATTATTATATACTTGTATTAAGTTGATTCAGGATGAAAGCATTGTACATGAGCTACAAAATTTAATCAGAAAGTATGAGCTAGGAAAGATATATCCCTTACTGGATAGAGTAGTACACCAAATCTCTAAAAGGATAAGGAAAAATAAGGAATTACACTTGAATGATCAAATTGGAGAGTATGATATAAACTATGTTGTCCTTGACTTGGGGTCGAAAGTCAATGTCATGATGAAGCAGACCTGGGCACTGATGGGAAAACCTACGTTGATTTATTCCCCTATCAGGCTTAGGATGCCTAATAAACAAGTTGTAAGCCCCTTTGGAATATTGGAACATGTCCCTGTGGACATCGATGGGGAGAGGACATTTGTAGATTTTGAGGTGATTGAGATAGTTGATGACAATTGTCCTTACCCCGCACTGTTAGGAATTGACTGGGCTTTCAATAATTCCACTGTGGTTGATTTAAAGAAAATACAAATGATGTTTGAAAGAGATGGCCTTAGGGTCATTGCACCTTTAGATCCCAATGAAGGTCAACGATACAAAGAACCTATCAGAGAATAAGACTGCACATATGAACTGGAAAACATATACAAATTAACAGCCAGACAACAAGATTACATTAATCCTATGACAGATGGGAACCTAACCTGGCGAAGTGACAATGCATGTTCATCAGATTCAGAAGAAGCACTAGATAACTGGTAGAACAAAGTGTACGAAGTCTCTACAAGGATATGTGCTAGGTTAACCAGCGAAGTTAGTTGGATTGACACAACAGTAAGTAACTTACCCACTTTTGATGGTTTGAATCATTTAGAAACCTTCTTTTCGGACTTTGATGAAAGTGTACCCACGCAACAATTATTGTTGGCAATGGATGAGGAATTGAAAGAAACACCAACAAGATGGTGGGGGACACACAAAAACAACATTACAGACTCTGTACAATGTCATACTTTGATGACAATGCGGTTCTCAATGCAAGTAGAAGGATGCGAAGTTAGGTACATAGGTCAAAGTTGTCCAAAGGACCATGTGAAAAGTTGTGAGGAAGCCTGGAGCAACATTCCCCAAGAGCAGTGGGTGCACAAATTCATTAACACGCTGGACACAACCCCTATCAACTGACATCTTCAAGTAGAACTGCGCCTCATCACTACAGATTGGGAAGGTATGACTCAGAATTTTGTAACTACCTTCTTATTTAAAAGTCAATATCCTTCAGTAGATCAAGTATTACAGAATGTAAGACATAAATTATTTGAGGAGGCCTCTAGCCTCCTTTTAAAACGAGAAGAGGATGAATGGACTGTGCCTCTCCAGAAACTGCAAGGCTATTACAACATCAATGCTAATGAAGACGATGATCCCAGGAAGGTGAACATCATCGAAACAGAAGGCCAAAGAGACATAGAAGGACTAGGAGTGGAGCTACCTTTCATTGGAAATCCGATTAAGATCAAGAAAGTCAATATTATAACATAGAAAACACAGAAGTTTGCCAATGTTGGAGACTATTGGGATGTTGTCACTATTGACAAAATCACAGAGTTACTGCATGAATATCAGGACTTGTTTCCAACCAATTTCACTGATATGAAGGGCATTAAGGGACCTATGGGGGAGATGAGGATCCCTTTGAAACTAGATGCAAGACCAATAAAAGAAAGACCTTACAGGTTGAACCCTAAATATAAGGAGAAAGTGAATATTGAACTTGACAGAATGGTGGAAGCAGGAATCATCGAACCTGTTGAAGAGTCAGAGTGGATTAGCCTTATGGTGGTACAAGACAAGAAGACAAGAGATATCAGCATTTTTGTAGATCTCAGGAAGATGAACGATTGTTGTTTGCATGACCCATTCCCTATACCATTTACTGATGAAGTGTTATATAATGTAGGAGGCCAGGAGGTATATTCTTTTACAGATGGATTTTTATGATACCATTAGATTCGGATTGCCAAGGAAGATCGCCATAAGACCACATTTGCAATAGAATGGGGATCTTACAACTATACATTGATGTTGTTTGGATTGAAGAATGCCCTAGCCATCTTTTCCAGGGTGGTGGTCGAAGCATTCAAGTAGTTTCTATTGATTAAGGTTGGTTGTCATTGATGTCAACCCTTAAAGAAAGCCCTGCAACACAAAGGTTTGGGTAATGGACCCAATATTGTTTCATGTAAATATGACTCATTTTTTCTTGTCATGGTTGATAATAAGTAAATATGGATGAACTCTAAAGTAGTCCCCTTATGGTGAAATCCCTCACGAGAAGACGCTTTGTGGAGTAAGAGAAACCATGCTTAATTGTGGAATAATGAGATGAAGGATAGTGAATTTGTCAGGGAAACTATCCTATATGGATAGTGCTTATCATTCCATTTCCGGTGGTATGTGGAACATCACATAACTCCTCACGGTTAGAGAGTTATGACCATGTGAAGTTGGAGAACCCAGGTTTGGGTAATGGACCCAAGTTTGTTTGATGGATAACGATATGATTTTTTCTATATTTGAATGTAATACTATTCTAGATGGATATAACATGTCATTCCATTTCTGGTGGTATGTGGAACATCACATAACTCCTCACAGTTAGAGAGTTATGGCCTTACGAAGTTGGAGGATCCTCATGTCATCTAGAAGCCCCAAAAGGTCAAAGTAGTCAAAGTGGTTTAAGAGATTTTAGAAGGTAAATAATAAAATGAAGTGATGAGTGTAATATAATTCAAATTGAATACAAAATAAATTATTTAAATAATAAATTCAATGGAAAAAATAGAAGTGGGTTAACCCTAAAATAAGGAAAGTGGGCAAAGAGACCTAGAAGATGTTTTTAAGGAAGCTACTTGGAGAGTATAAATAAGAGGCAAGGCTCTCTCATTTTTGACACACTTGAGAATATTGAATACCTATATATTTTGGAGGTAAAAAAAGGATATCTAAGATGAATTTTTGAGGGAAGGTGAAGAAAAGAAGGCCATAATTCAAGGAAGGATAAATTCTTTTGATGATGCTTTCTGAGGTATGTTATTTACAGGTCATCTCACCATTTTCACAATAATTTGTTTTCTAGAATGATTAAGACCATGCAATTGTTATACCATTGAGGAAACATATCCAAGCATATTTGGTAAAACATTCACCTTGTGATTCATTGTATTTTTGGAGTTACACTCCGTGGAAAATAGGGTTTATGGCTAGTCCTGAAACTAGTCAAAAACATGTGTTCTAGGTAAAAACGCCATAACTTCTTAATAACAGATTTAAATTTATTAATAAAAAATGTATTGGTTATATTACAGTCTTTTCTATGTTGTGTAATAGTTTCATATCGATTCAAAAATCATTCCGTGTGGGGCACGCTCTACAAGGTCGCTCTTTAGAATAAGCTAGAATTGAACAAGGTATGCCATTTTTGCTATAAATACTTTTCTAAGAGGTTCCAAGTAGTGAAACAAGGAGGAATTTCATAAAACACACTAAATAACATTGTGTATCATTTTTAGATATTCATTCATTACAGGTACAAAGTTATGCTTATTACAAGTTAGGGTTGTTGACTAATCCAACACTAGTCATGTGAGACTAAAGAAAATTTTGATGAAAATGCTAGTCTTATGTTGTTAAAGTTAAGAAAGGGTTGCAGGTATTTGATTAGATACACCAGTTCTATTACAGAGTTACAAATCATAATTGGATGATGATAATGATGACGGATTTTGGTTGAGGTACATGTTGAGTACATGGTTGAAACAAGTAGTTGATGAGTTGGCACATACATGAGGTGTATAGTTGATGATGTTGGTACATATTGATAAGTCATTGTTGATGAGTAGTTGACACATGATTTTTATATGCTTGGTACATGGTTGGATGCACTTGTTTATGGTACAAGTTGATTACAGGTTGTTTGGCACAAGTTGGTGCATGGTTGATGCACTTGTTTATGGTACAGATTGATATCTGTTGAGGATTGTTGCCTCATCTCAGTTGGTGTTGAGGGTGTAAGATGAGTCTTTAATTATAGAGTGGGTGCTCTTGTAGAGTTGTACTCTATTTAGTTGTTGCTGAAAAACCCCAGGGATTGTAGTTCGTAATAAAAAGAAAATTGTACATACATCTTGTGTTCTTTATGTTCCTTGTGGTGATGACTTATTGATGATATATTGCTGATATATGTTGTTGATATGTTTTGACATTTAACTGGTTATAAATGACAACAATGATTTATGAGTTAATGGTGATTGTTAGCTAAGGGTTTTTTGGAAAAAGAGCCCTACACTGTTCACCCCCCACCCCCTCTCAGTGTAGTCGGTGTGTCCAATACTAATGTATATAACATAATCCTTGCCTCAATAGATGTTAACTTTGAGAATATTGTACAACTGAGTGCTACACTTTCTAGTGGCTCTCTATCATTTCCTGAGTTATTCATGGTGAGATCAATTGGTGATGAATTTTCAAGTATCAAGAATGAAATTGATTTTATGTGTTTTTGTTTAAATTTCATTCTTTGATTCTTGTAACTACTGCAAGGTGGCTTATCCGAGAGATTAGTTTCCTAGAGGAGAGAAACACGTGCTTGTCGATATCATCTATGATGAGTTTTCTTAGCTTGAATTATAAAGTATTATTTTGTAAGTCTATTAATTCATTGTGGAAAATTTTTATAAGAATGTTGTTTCTTTGTCTAGTCTTCGGAGAGATGAACCATACCCAGGTACAAAATGAATCAAGGTATTGCTTTGAGTAAGAAAAGAAAGATCGAGTTCCAGGATGCACTTGATAGTTGCAAAGGTGGGAGTGTGTTATCACTCTGTAATTTGCCCAAGGCTGTGGAGGCAGTCATAGAGGCAACATCAAAACCACTTCGAGTCAGGGATCTAACCCTCCGAGACTCAGAGAGGGATCTCTCTGTCAAATTTAGATTTGTTTGAAATAGGATATTAAGCTAGTTATGCAGAATAGGGTTTGTTTTTATTTAAGATTTTTGGCTGAATGATTGCTTTAGAATCCCATTGGGCTATGGGGTCTATGTCAAAACTTAAGGTCAGATAAACAACTTTTAAAGGGCTTCTTCACAGGGCGAGATAGCCAAGATACTGGATTGATTAAGATAAAATGTGATGGAAATATATAACAGGTGAGAGGTTCATTTAAGTAAAGAAGCATTCAAGAATTTCTTTAACTCAAAATCAGAAGAATAACATGCAGACTGATAAAAGGCCAGATATAGAGTACCCGAGGTAAATTATGTTCTTTAACTTCCTTTTAACAGTTGGAATTAGAAAAAAAGGTGATAACAGAGTAAGAAAACATTAACATAGCAAGAAAAACATCACCAATGTCCAAATGCAAGAATCCTGTGGATGAATTCCTTTGTATTACTGGTGGATCTAAAAAATTATAGTGAAAAGCCTTTCTAGGTCTAATGATCAACCCCTTTTACATTAAAATCATATGAATAAATAGGATAGATCTCCCCATAAGTTTCAAAATTTGGATTCAACCACCTCGGCCAAAAATAGCCACAAATCCCCAAAAATCCTGAACTGTCTGCCATGAAAGACGGGTCGAAATTCTACAAAAAAGGGGTTCACAAAGACATATTTTTTTCTTCAATGATGATACATGGGAAAAAAATGAAGGAGATTATTGTAGATGGGAATGTTATGGAAAACAACCTCTTTTGGTTTCTCCAAATTCGCCTCCAGCTCGCCGTAACAGCTCCCGCAAAATCAGGACTGTAACAGAAAAATCAAAAACTAAAAAAAAGGGTCTTGAAGATGGCTTCGATTCTCCCTGCTCATGGAACCTGTGAAACAAGTGAGAGAGTTTTTTGTTCTTAATCCAGTTATGGAGAAAAACCTCTCTCGGTTCCTTAAAATTTTTTTTCGTTCGCCCGAAATTGGTTTTGGAAGAAGACATACTGAACAGGCAAAAATGGGCGATTTTAAAAAAAAAATATTGGGGAAAGTGGTTTTTTTTCGGGAAGACGGTATTTCGGACCCCCCTTGAGGTGGTAAGCAGTTTTAGGGGGGGGGGTGGGTGTCCGCTGGCTTATGGAGCTAACACCTGTCCGAGGGGTGGTTTTATAAACTACCTCATTCTGGACCCCCCCTCTCATTAAACTTCGGATGGTGAGGGGGGGTCTGGAATTTTTATCTTCTGTTGATTTCTTTTATGGGATGTGATGTGAGAAGTTATGGGTGGGTATAACTTAGGATAGTATTAATTTTTATTTTTGTTTTTTTATTACTTTATTTTATTGTTTTATATGTTTTATTACGTGTTCTAATTTTATTTTATTTTAAAGTTGTTATTTGTTTTAATGTTTTATGCTTTTTGTTTTATTGTTTTATGTGTTTTGTGTTTATTTGTGTTATAATTTAATTGTTTTAATTTTATAATTTGGTTTTTAACAAATGTTTATTTTGTTTATTAGTTATTATTAATGTTAATTAATAAACACTAACCTAATTATTAACAACTAACTTAATTATTAATTAATTAATTAACAGTTAGTCTAACCATTATTTTATTTTAAATTATCCTATCAAAACAACTTTGTTAGGCTAACAAGTATTAGAAAATGTCACTAACCCTTTAACATTATTCGTTCATTATCCTAAGTTCATTTATTCATTGATGGGAGGCAGGTGAAGTAGCCAACGTGATAAAGGGGCAAAGGGAGTGAGGGCGCAACGAAGGATGGAATATGTAGCATGGAGCAGAGGGGGTCTGATGCAATGGATGGATGACACGTTGGGACAAGGCCCGCTAGAAAAAACCGCCTCATTCTGGACCCCCCCCCCCCCCCC
>CBVK0103388631.1:0-13128 GCA_900067695.1 Picea abies | reverse complement strand
TGCTAGTACAGGTGCTTCACCTATAATTTTCTTGATGTGTGCAAATGATGATTTTGCTTCAGCCATCCATTTGAATTTTCTATTCTTCTTGAGCATATCTGTAATCAATTTCAGCAAAGTTCAGGATAAATCTCCTCAAAAAAATTATTTTCCCTAAAAATGACTGGATTTCCTTTACATTTCTAGGAATATTTATAGTATCAATAGCTTCGACCCTTTTAGGATCAAATTTAATTCCATCTTGAGATACAATATGGCCCAAGAGTTTACCTTCTTGCATCGCAAAGTGAGATTTCTTGGGATTTAGAGACAAACCAAATTTGCAACATTTCTCGAACGTTTGCTTGAGGTGGATTAGATGTTCTTCATTAGATTTGGAAAAAATGGTTAGATCATCAAGATAAATAATGACAAATTTATCTCTTTCGCTGATGAAGGCAATATCCATAGCTCGATGGAAAGTAGCACCTACATTCATCAAACATAAAGGCATTTTGTCATACATAAATGTACCCCATGGGGTGGTGAATGTCATCTTTTCTTTGTTGTCCTCATTAACAGCAATTTGATTGTAACCGAAAAAACCGTCAATCATTGACATTCTATTTTCTTCGACCTCTTTTTCTATAACATGGTCCATTTTGGGTAGCGGATAATTGTCTTTGAGAGATGACTTATTTAAATTTCTAAAATCTACACACAGTCTGCTTTCTCTGCTCTTCTTCCTAACCGAGACCAGATTAGATACCCACTCAGAATACCTAAGTGGTACAATTATTTTAGAGTCCAGGAGATTTTTTACTTCTTTTTCAACCACGAGCAATAATATAGGATTTATTTGCCTGAGCTTGTGTCTGGAAGGTTTGACACCTAGCTTTAAGGGAATCTTATGTTCAATCATATTGGTGTCATAAGTTCTTAGCTCATCATAAGACCAAGTAAAAACATATTTATATTGCTCGAGTAAATATGCATACTTACCTTTCATCTCAGGAGGAAGATATTTTGATATTTTTACTATTCTAGGATTTTCTTTGGTACCTATATTGCAATCTTCGACTTCTTCTGGTTGAGGTTGTAGAGTAGATTTCAAGGGCATGTCATTTTTGTCAAATAGTCTTTCTAAGGGGATTATACCTTTAGAGATTTGGTTTTTTTTTAGTACTAACATGCGATGATTCGCGATCTTTTCTTGGAACTTTTGAGGATCTTCCCCTTCTTTCATAATCCAAGTATGGTCGTTCTAGTTTTATTGGTCAATGTGCATCTCGACAAAGTCTTCCACCATTTCAAGGAACTTTATGATTGTTCATCGTCTTCGAACACCTACTAGTTTTGTATATTGTTTGGTATGGAGGGTATGTGCCTCATCTCTATGTGATACATGAGATTAAAAATTGTAGGAGGTGCAAAAGTTAAGGCTACTTTGGCTAATGAATCAGCTTGCAGATTTTCTATATGGGGAATGTAATGAACATTAACTGATGAGAAAACATTTTCCATTAAATCCCATGCGCAGTTTCTATAAGATCTCAATATCGGGTTTTTGGTTTGGTACTGTCGATTTATTTGTTTTACAATTAATTATGTGTCTCCATAGACTTCCAAGTTCTTTATGTTAAGCTTCCTAGCATGTTCTAATCCCAAGACCAGGTCTTCATACTCGCATACATTGTTCATATAATATATGTCCCATTGTAGTTTGTAAGATAAAGGAATGATAAACTCATCCCCATGTGCTACAAAGAGTACTCCTACGCCTTCTCCTTCACATGACGAAGCACCATAGAAATACATTTTCCAGATTCCAGTACTATATACACTTTATTTTATCTCTTCTGTTTTATTTTTTTCTGTGAAGTCTTCATCACATTCATCTATATCGTCATCAATTGATAAAATACAATTTCCAATATCTTGATCAGTGACATAAACAGGGTAACTGATGGGATTATGTGGATCACTTACCGTATATGCCAGTCGTGTTTCCTGGTATAATCGAGTGAATTGTCCTCCGAAGATGGGAATTGTGACGTATGTCATGTCCAGCTGAAGGGATCCTCCAATTTTAGAGCCCCAAGACCTGGATAATAGCATACCATATTTAGGAGGTATATCAGCAATAACCACATCCATCGGAACACTTTTTACTTGGATCTGTGCAATATTTACTACTAAGTATTTTATCATGCCCATGCATTTAACTTTTGTTGAATCAAATGAATACAGGTCTCTGTATGGCCTAGTAATTTCGAGGCCAAGTCTATCAATAATAGCCTTTGGAATCACGTTATGCAAGGCTCCAGAATCCAACATGCAATTATGTAGCAGACGATCATGCACATTTAGTGTAATGTAGAAAGGAGCAACAGTATCTCTAGCCCCTTCAAAATGCAGACCAAAAATTATATTAGGCTTATCATCTTCCAAATTTATAAGGTCATCTTGACTTCCCATATCTGAAAAATTTATCATTTTGGTGATTTGTTTTCGATAGACGGGGTTCTTTGCTAGTTCAACCAGAGGTATCGATATTTTGATTTTGTTAATCTCATTTTCTAGGCTAAAACCTCCTATAATTTTTTTAGTTTCTCTGATTGGTAGTTCGGTCTCCTTCTTTTCTGCTTTATTTGTTTGTATTGCTTTATTTTCAGTTGTTTTTGTTCCTACCGTCTATGCTTCAGTTGTCTTAGCTTTGGCACCTTGTGGGTCAACTCCTTTTATTTTTGTGTTCTGTGTTTCAGTTTCTTTTGGAGCTAGTTCATATACTTTGCCTCTCGGCAGGATTTTCTTTAGTTGGGTAGTTGTTATGTTTTTGTTTTAGACCTTAGATTATACTTGTTTTGGAGCTCGTCCATTATAGTATCGACGATTCCTTGCAAAGAAGGTTCGTCTGTACTATTTGTGTTTCTATCCTCATTAGACGAATGTTCTATTTTTAAAGACCTCTCATAATATTGTCTAGTTAAATGAGGTTGATAATAATATTCGCCGAGATTATTCATATCTTCTTCTAAATCCTCAAAATCTTGTATGTCATTTCCTCCTAAAAACATTTAGTTCTTCAATGGATTCTGAACTTTTTGACCTTCACTTTTAATTTGTCTTTGTTGTATTTGAGGATTGGGGTTCCTCCTAAACTCTCTCCTAACGAACTAATCTTCTTTAGATTGATCTAGTTCCATCTTTGAAATTTTATTTGACAGTTCTTTAATTATCTTTTCCATATCATCCATCTTGTCATCTGTATACCTCCTAGATCCGGAGGGTCCTTCTTGTTCCCTAAATCATTTATTCTCTTTGTTTCTCGTTTCCACTTTTATTTTTAATTTTCTAGAAGCCATCATATTTGACTCAATTTCTACGACATCGTCTTGCATTCGGGTAAGTTCGGCCGCTCTCCTTTCTCTCAATAATAGTGCGAAATCGGGTTCAAAATCTCCTACAAAAGTTACCTTTGCTGCAGGTTGGGAAGGTTTAACTTTGATTGGGATTTTGTTATATAATTTATTAAATCTTTGGATGAATTCAATAACAGTTTCTGAATTTTTTTCCTTAAATCCCCAAACTCAGTTAAATAATACAAGTGATATTTCCTTTCACACCATTGTCTGAGAAAAGAGTTTTCTAGTGCATTGTAGGATAATATCGAACCTACGGGCAAACTTCGAAACCAGTTTCTCACCTGTCCTTCGAAATTTTGAACAAACAACCATGAATACACGTCTTCATGTTTGAGACCAATAATATCTGCGAATTGATCAAAGAAATTTATATGTTCAGATGCGGTTAAGTCTCCTTCCCGTGCAAACTTCAGTAGGTTTTTCATGTAGTTTTCAGGAAAATCATGAAGGGGTATTGGGAGGACCAAAGGAGAATATCTGGAAGCTACTTTGGCGAAAATTCTGGGGGGTGGGGGTGGGCCTTGACCGCCCCCTCCTCCTCCTCCAACAGCTGCCATAGATATTCTAGGAGAGGAAACCAGAATGTTATAAAGAGGGTTTTCAAAGATGTATAGAGATCCTTTAGCTTCTTCGGAATAAAGAAAAAAGATTCTTAGAATTGTTTATCAGGAGACGAAAAAATTGAAAAAGTGGGAAACGAGATATGGGGACTCGGTTCCTCTGACTTGCAAGATATGTAAATGGGAGAACCTACAGGAGTCGAATTTGAGAGTATGGTATACTATTATAGACTTTGTGAGGTTGGGAAATTTAGTTCGAGAGCTGATGGGATATCAATCAAAACAAACTTTATTGTAGATGTCTCACCTTCACTTACACAAGAGGTTGTCGAATGAGCTTCAGTATTAATTTTAGGTAGGACTAACTTAGGGTTTATGGTTTCAAGTGGAACCTTAGCCTTAGACTGTGTGGATTTAGGTTGGTAAACCGCAGTAGCTTTCTTAAGGAATCCTCTTGGTTTTAGTATTTTTTCAGGGACGGAAACATGTGTGGTATGCTTATGATCTAGTTTTTGTCTGGTGTTCCTTCGACCGGATGCCAGCTTATTTAAATTGTGGAGTCGCCAAGTGAATAATAAAAACTTATCCTTTATAATGTGTTCAGTCTTTGTTCACTATCAAAGAAAGAAACTTTTCAAAAGTCATTCTCCCGGGGAAAAATAACTTTGTTTCTCTATTCCCCAGCAGGGACGCCAAAAAGATGTTGTTCCTGAGTTTATACTAAGGCTATAAGTATAATGTCAGGCATCAGAAAATGAGGAAAAGGTTTCAATGTTTTCCTTTCACCACATAAATAAAAGATAAAAGTTCTTTAAGACGAATTAATATTATAACAGCTCAGAGGTTGTTTCACGTACCTGAGTTAAAATCAAAATATAGAATGAATGGAAAGAAAAACATAAAGTTGCTAATCAAAGAAAGGAATCAAAAGCTGAAGAATATTACTTTGTAACAGAAGAATAAAATGATTGATGTAATATTCAATGAAGTAAAAAATATAGTATCTAATTAACATGCAGGTCTTGTATTAACTGATAGTGAATACAGAGGAAAACATGTTTGTTAATAGATTACTGAATATAACATAACCACGGTAGAGGTTGTACTAAATTGTGATTTGCATTCATCAAAGAAAATATATGCAAGTATGTTGGGATATGAAAAGACAAAGAACACATAAATCAAAATATACAAGATGTAGAATCTCTGGCCTGCATTTGTATTAATTCTCAGTGAAGAGATTCTTCTCCTTTACAATCGGCAAAAAGCAGCCTTTGTTTCTTTCTCAAAATGTTTATTTATACTAGATTAAAATGTTTCGAATTCTATCATTCTAAAAGTTTTGGTTACAAATGAAAAGATGAAACATTTCACTTCGTTGTCCCTTGTCTTCCTTCATGTTGGCGAGGTGTTTTCCTTTCTTTGTCCTCTAGCTCCAAAATAGGATGGAATAAGCAATTGTATTACTGGCCTCTAGAAGTCTTCCCTTTCCCCTCTTCAATACAATTTACACACTTTTCTACCAACTGGGCTATCAACTTGGGAAGTTTAGTTTGGTCATTTTCTTCGAAAGTGTAGCACTTCCTCTCCAACTGTGGCAGTGTTTCTCCTATTTTCCTGTCTTCTAAAATGATAGACAATACAATTTACACACTTTTCTACCAACTGGGCTATCAACTTGGGAAGTTTAGTTTGGTCATTTTCTTCGAAAGTGTAGCACTTCCTCTCCAACTGTGGCAGTGTTTCTCCTATTTTCCTGTCTTCTAAAATGATAGACAATAACTGTAGGTTTGGTTTTATCAACCATTTATCTATTTGGGAAATATCAACTTGTTTTATCTGAGATAGTTCAAATTGGTCTCTTTCCACATTTTCCTTGATATCTACCAGATGTTTAACTATGTTAATCTTGCCCAACGTTCCAAAACTATTCTCCTTATCGAGATCTAGCAATTTTTTATTTATTAGGCCAAATATTTCTTCACAAGAGTCTCTCACCTCTTTAGCCATTTTTATGTTCTCTGATAGATTAATCTCCCATGCTTTTAACAGAATGTTACCTATGGTTTGTTCTCGAATGAATAATCTAGAAGCGATGACCATTTCCTCTTTTGTCGTTGCTATAATAGCCTCTTGGAAATTACTTCGAGCCGCCTTAGCTTCTCTCTCTCTTAAGGTAATTTTTTCTAAGGCTTGGTCTATCAACGAAAAATGTTCCTGGATGATTTATACTTTAGTAAGTAGACTTTGTTGAGATGCTTCGATCTTCTTTCGTATTTTAGTGGCTTGAGTTAGAAATACTACTATATCTATGACATGGCTTTCAGTATAATTTAATTTAGATTGCAGTTGTTTTATCAACTCCTCCTGTTGACTTACCTATGCTTGACTTGTCTGAGTCGACTGTTGCATTTTCTCAAGATCATATTTGAGTTGTTTGATTTCTTGTTGGTCGGTTTCTCTAGTTTGTTCAAAATCTTTGTATGCTTCATTCCTGGTATTCGTCTCTACAACTGCTATCTGAGTCTGTAATTTTCTAATCAATAGGTCCCTTTGTTTCAGTCGTTCCTTCAAGGTTCCAACTGAATATTGGTTGGTCATTGCATAAGCCCTCAATGTTCCTGGTATCTCATCGACGAATTCTTATTCTTTTAAATATTCTCCATCTATTAATATTCTATACTCTTGAGCCGTTGCACCCACTTTTTGATATGTTTCTCTCTTCACCGTGGCCTTCGTTTTCTTGCTAAAAAAGAAATTTCTATTAGGCAATTCATCTATAGAGATAGGTGTTAAATCCTCTTTAGATATTATCTCTACATTGGGGTTCCCCTTTGTAAATTGTAAGGGTGTGACGGATGGAATGGGACTGTTGATTTCTTTGGATGCTTGTTTTATGATAGCATCTGTGTCCGGTTAATTTGATGGAGACCAGGGCATGTCTCCTACCCCCTTTGAGGGGGTCTTTGTTTGATCCTTGACCTGTTTAATTGGTGTATCTGTCTCTGGGATTTTTATCTCTTGGCTTGGGATCTTGGTTTCCTATTTCGAGGTCTTAGTGTCCTCTGTGTTCTCCTAATTTTTTTGTTCGCCAGGATTTGTATCCACTGAACATTGGGCTCCTATTTTCTTTTCACCTGGAGGTTTTGTGGTTTTTCCCTACAAAACTTTGGGGAGGCCACTTTTTCGGTGTTCTTGAAATTTGTAGAAATCGGTCATATCTCCGGGAAGCAGAGCTCGAACCCGACTTAAGACTTCTAAGTAGGATCTCACTCCTCAGAACATTTCATCATGAGAGGAATTTTCGTGCTCATATATTTTTAGACCAAAACTTGCCATATGGTTACCCATGACCTTATGAGGATCATGTTTCTTAAATTCAATGTCTACTAGTTTCATTTCCTCCAAGTTCATGGCCTCCTCTTTTGCATGGATGAAATATAATAAAGAATATGTACCAATGTGGATGGGAAAGGATGGCCATACCTTTTTCTGAACTCCTTTGAGTTCTTTTCTTATCACGTCGAGCACAGTTTGCCTGGCGATTTCTCGACATACTAGCTTGTCTGGTAAGAATAGAGGTAGGGAATATGGGGGGACAGAGCAGCCAAAAACTCTAATATACAAGAACTATTCTTCTAGGTACCAGTCTACCACGTTGTTCAAGTTTTCCATGAATTTATCTAAAATCCTAGGAGGTGGATGGTCGAAGATAACAACATGCATTAGTACCATTACATAGTTGAAAATATCATAGACGAAGTCTTTGGCTTTATCTTCCCAGAGTTTGGAGTGGTATACATGAATAAGCTATGCGTTATTTGGAGTCCAGCTCCAACTCATCAATGGAAAAGTGTCATGAAGCATACAACATACATAATGTAAGAAGACATGAAGAATAAAGTTGCTTTCCCACTCACCCTTTGTGCTTGATATTCTGTAACTTGGTTGGCCAGACTGTCTGACAAAAATTTTGCCCAGTCGAAAGAGCACCCCTCTACTACTGTGTGGATAAGAGGTACCCATGGAAGTAAAAATTGTGCAGTATTCTCTCTTCCATAAAGCATGCATACCATCATCACTATATACATAAATTGTGGTTGCAACGAAGAGATTGTGTATATACCATGAGTGTATTCTCTAAACTTTTCAGGGCATGAGCACCAATCTTTGATCAGGTCGGATAAGCTTTTTCCAAATTGCTCACATTCTTTCTTTTTGAAACCCTCCAAGAATTTGGCATTGTAAGTAAACTTGGGTGTGGGAGACAATTTGTACATCACCTACAGATGCTCGGGCCTGAATGTCCCAATAGCCACCTTCTACGCATTAAATATTGTCCTAGTCGGGACATCTACGTGGTCCAGCACCCATTTAACCATATCGCAATAGGGAAAAATTTGTGGCCTTGTTGCTACCTTTTGCGTCTCCGATTGAGCGACCACTTTGTATTTGATATAAAAATCATCTTTCTCTTTGTCACTTGAGTCGTCTGGGAAATTTATCACCTCGTACTGCAAGATGTTGAAAACCTGTGTCCATGTTTTGATTGTGTCGATGCTTCTAGGTGAGGTATCAGAAATAATATCTGAACTCTGACCTGAACTTTCACCAGTTGTTTTGGGAATTTTCCATGGAGCCATGATATAAAATCTCGAGATTATATTTCCTGTTACAAAGGGTGAAAATATAAACAATGGTTATCTCGCTAAACTGTCTCTGTGAAACTAGAATGAAATTCAAATAATGACGGAAATTTGTTTGTTTAGAATCCTCGAGTCTATGTGGGTCCTTGCTAACACAAAGTTTAATTCGAAAGATTTGGAAATAAAGCAAGATCTCTTTCAATCATTTCCCTAATTAGCTTATAAATTCCATAAATGTTTGATATTTCATGACTTGGGATGATCACAGAAACATTTAATTCTTTACCTGTAAGCTCCACAAGTTTAAAGTTGATTAAGATATTAATTAATCCATTTTAATCCCTTAATTAATCGCAATTAGTTCTTAATCCTTTTTTGGCGTTCGTAGTCTCTGATGATTTTATTCATATTCTTGGGCCATGAACCCCAAAATTGTGATATTGTCATTTGGTTAATTAACTTTGATCATACTTAAGTTCTTAATTGATCATGATTAGTTTATAAATCTCGCGACCTCGAGTATCAGGATTACAAAGGTGTTGTTCTAAGTTAAAACCATCAAGTCACGAAGTCGTGATACTTAACTAACGTTAATTATCATTAGTCTTCTAATTAACTAGGTTTATCTTAAGTCGCTTTTGCGACTTTGTACATCGGACACTCGAAGGTCGCTCGAGGCGTGACTCCCAAATCACTTTGTACATCGGACACTCGAAGGTCGCTCGAGGCGTGACTCCCAAATCGCAAAAGCGCGATGCATTAAAATAGTGATAATTGTTGCTCAATGTTTCGATGATCATGATTAAACTTAACCTGACTTTGTTATTTCGCATGTTGGGACATTGGGAGCTTTGATACGTATATCTGTTAGATCTGTGAAATCCCAAAATCCGAGATTTGAGGTTTATGGTTATCGTTCTTTTGTTATTTGAAAGAGTGGGCGACTTCAACCTTTTTGTAACTGGAGTATTAAAAAAAAGTGTGTTCCAATAGTTCGTTCACCATCTCTCCCTCCCCAGATAGAGGGATTACCGATGCAAGTCCCAATACAGGCTCCCGCCACACCACCCTCACCACCAAATTGAGGCAACACCACCACCACTGGGGGAAAACGAAGGAAGAACGAACCTGTAGCTTCGCTCCCTCCCTGAGCTAAACCTCCTTGCATACTATGTGAAAGAGAAGAACACCCCACTAACATATGTCCTACTCTTCTCAAGTTACGCAATATTATCTAGCTCCCCAACACAACCCCATTACTTACCACTCCACCAATTACTTCAGCTGCTACTACGAAGTCCTCATCCACACACAAGAAAGGGTTGCAAATCAATTTCGATTGTGCAATATGCTCAGAATACGATCATTACACTCATCATTTCCCAGATCTACCTCAATTCCTCCGAACATTAGCTGCAATACGCCACACATATCTGTCTCAGCCCCCTCAGGCCCTCCCTATTGTTTCTCACATTACTAACATTCGTTATATTTCATCGTCAGTCTCCGTACAAATGAGGTACCATCCACAGTGTCGTAACATTTGTTTTATGTCAAATGAGCCATCACACCCTATACATGATACCCCTTCTATGCCCTCATCCCTCAAATACAATAACATTTACCCATTGACGGTTCCCCCTGCCATCTCCCAGGATCCCCTATCTTCTCTCATTTTCCACTGTGACGAAGATATATTGGAGGAACTCACTACCCCCGATTTCCCATGGAATTCACTCCATCATCAAGAACTTTTTCTCTCACAAGAGGCCTTTCACCGCCCTACCCAAGCCTCCTTATGTGCAATAAAAACCAAAGATTTTATTCCTCTGGGGCATATTGACAGGCTCAAAAACCCTATCCCTACCCCCGATGCTTTTGAAGAAGGCAACATGGCCAATATCTCCCCCACAGTCAAAATTGACATTTCCATTAAATCAGGCATTGTAGAAGAGATCACCATTAGCGTCGAATTCTCCCCTAAAGAAATCATTTCTTACAAACCTCTCTTTCAGGAATATCTGGACATTTTTTCCTGGTCATATAATGATATTCCTAGACTCGATCCTTCTATAGTCGAACATCAAATCAACACTTGGCCATATATCGCCCATGTTCGTCAAAAGCAATGCCCCCTACACCCATTCAAATTTTCGTCTATCAAAGACGAAATTGACAAATTACATGTTGTCAGGTTCATTTACCCCATTGCATACATTTCTTGGGTCTCCAACCCCATCCCCATTAACAAAAAATGGGAAACTATTTGCATCTGCACATACGTTCATGATCTCAACCATGCTTGTCCCAAAGACAACTTCCCAACCCCTTTCATCGACCAAGTCATCGATGTTGTCCCAAAGACAACTTCCCAACCCCTTTCATCGACCAAGTCATCGATGATTGTGTCATCTATGAAGCATTGTCCTTTATGAACAGTTTCTCTGGCTATAATCAAATTCAAATCCACCCAGAAGATCAGTACCAAACCACTTTTACAACCCCTTGGGGTACCTTTTCTTATCGTTTCATGCCTTTTGGAATAAAAAATGAAGGTGCTACATTTCAATGGGCCATGACCTATGTTTTTCATAATCTTGCTTGCATCATCCTTTCTTATTTGGATGGCCTCACTGCTCGATCCAAAAATAAAACCCAGCATTTAGATGACTTACACATCGTTTTCCAACGATGTTGCCAATATAATATCCACTTGAACCCCCTCAAGTGTGTCTTATCCTCCATATCCAACACCCCTTTGATTAGTCCCCCGGACTATGATCATGATTACATCCTACTTATCAACCTCTGTTGTTTCACTAGAAAGAGTCCTTGTCCAATTAGGGGATCATGGGCATGAACATGTGATTTACTACATTAGTAAAAACATTTCAGAGCCACCCCTAAAGCATAATCATGATGAGAAACTTACGTTAGCCATCATCCTCGTAGTCCAAAAAATGTGAAATTACATATTGCTTTGAACTACCAAGGTCGACGTAGATTCCAACCCCATGCATTACTTGCTTAGTCGACGACATATTAATGGAAAATTTTCCTGATGGATCGTTATCCTCCAAGAATATGATCTAGATTTCTCTACTCCCAAAATAAAGAAATATATGGTCCTAGTCGAACTCATTAGGGTGTTTCCCTCAGATACCAAAGCTTCCCCCATAAATGAGGATTTACCCAATGAACACCTCTTCTTCATACCCTCTAACGACCCTTGGTACGATGACCTCCTTGTCTACCTTCGTACATATAATTTTGGGTCTCACCTCTCTCGATATGACCATTGACACATTATCCATTAGGCTCCCTGATACCTCCTCATCGGGGACATTCTTTACCGACGTGGGGTCGATACCATCCTTCGACAATGTCTTACCATCAACGAAGTCGATAGAGTCTTGAATGACTGTCACAATCACACTTGAGGTGGTCACCTATCAAGTATGTCCACCACCCAAAAAATCATTTGAGCAGGGTACTTCTAGCCCACTCCGATGAGGAGGTATCAGGGAGCCTAATGGATAATGTGGGGTCGATACCATCCTTCGACAATGTCTTACCATCAACGAAGTCGATAGAGTCTTGAATGACTGTCACAATCACACTTGAGGTGGTCACCTAACAAGTATGTCCACCACCCAAAAAATCATTTGAGCAGGGTACTTCTAGCCCACTTTGTTTCATGATTGCATCTTCTTTGTCAAGCGATGTGACAAATGCCATCTTTATGCAAACAAAGCATGAGCTCCACCAGCTCTTCTATACCCATTCATCACAGTTGACCCCTTCTGTAAATGGGGCATATACTTCATGACTTTCCATCCTCCATCTAGTAATGAACACAAGTACATTTTTGTGGCAGTGGATTATTTTACCAAATGGGCTGAAGCCATGCCCACATTTAACAACACGACTGACACAACAATGCATTTTGTTTTCAACCATGTCATTACCTGGTTCATAATCCCAAAACAATTAGTTTCAAGTCATGGTAAACATTTTGAGAATGAGATATTTGCATAACTCTCCTCAAAATTAGGCTTCACCCATGATTTTGTGTCGAGTGAAATATATTCTATCTATTTCAACATTAAATTGTCAACCCGGGGCTCGTAAACTTCAAGGTGATAGCACTATATGTGTAGGTCTAGAGATCTAATCTAGCCTAGTCTAGCCTGATCTAATATAATGCCGACAACACTCTCATATAATAAAGAGATTGAGTAAACTTTGAGTTTTGACACAGTATGTGTGAAGATCAAAAGGAAACTAACTGCTTGTACATTCCTATCACTTCATTCTTCAATTAACCCCAATACTGGAATGAGGTCTGGAAAGTAGATTGGAATAAGGTATGGAAGATGATTTGAGAAAAGGAAAGAGTAATATATTCTAATATTCAACATTAAGCATGCAATTTAACCATTTTGTTTTAATAAAGACTATAATTGAATTAAGATCTACTTGAAAAGTGACAAGGTGAAATTATTATGAAATTTGAAA
>CBVK0103388619.1:0-18191 GCA_900067695.1 Picea abies | reverse complement strand
TGATCTTGGTTATTGCAACACTTGTAAATTGTGTAGCTGCATTTGTTCATGGTTCAAGTAAATGATAAAATGAAATAAACCTCATGCTTGATCCTAGCATAGTGAAAATTCAACATGGTATCAGAGCATATATCTTGAAGAACCCATTGCACAAGAATTAAAGCCAACTGTCCTCCTTTCTGCAAATCCGTACGACCTTCTAGGGTTTCTGAGAAAAAGGTACGACCCTCATTCTTTTTCAGTTTCAGCACTTTATACTTTGACGTTGGGACTAAAATTGGCATAGGAGAGTACATACCCATCACCTCCAGAGACTCTCAGAGTGCAATTCCAAGAATTTTGGATTTTTGACCTTAGTGTTTCGCAATTTTCTACAGAAAATTCAGATTTAGGGTTTCAACAGCTCATTGAAGGAGCTTTTCAGTTCACTAGTGTTCTTATGAATTTCAAGGCTTATTGTTGGCAGTCTTAAGCCCAACGAAACCTAATATTGCTAGCCTATATGTTAGGTTTCCTAGCCGAGTTGGTAAGGGTTTGTGAAGCATTTGAAAATATGATGAACAAAACCTTGGTAGAAGATAGGCTTGATGGATCAAGCAACTTCAGTTCCTGGAAGTCAAGACTTCATATCACCCTTGAAGAGGATGATCTATCGTGGGTGATACAAAAACCTTTACCAGAGACAAATATCAATGAAGAGAAGGAAGAAAGGAAGGAAGATGACGTCAAGGCAAGGAAGATAACCATCTAATTAGTAAGAGATCATCTCCTTCCTCATATTGCAAACATGAAGACAACTTATGAAATGTATGAAGCATTGAAGAATATGTTTGAGAGTAAAAACACCCTCAAAGCTCTTACATTGAAGGGTCAACTTCAAAATATCAAGATGACAAAAGAAGACACCGTTGCTATCTTCTTCATGAATATGTCAGAGATCAGAGATCAGCTAGGTGCCATTAGAGAAATCATATCAGACAGAGAACTTGTTTTGACCACTCTCAATAATCTTCCAAAAAATTGGGAACGATTTCTTCAAAGTATCAATGGTAGAGGAAAACTACCTACTTTTGATCGTCTATGGACATACAATACCCAAGAAGAAATCAGACTCATAGCTAGAGGAGTGGAAGACTACCCTCATGATGAAAATCATGCTCTTGCACTTCATACAAAGAAAGGAGGAAGATATAAAAGAAACTCCAGGAAAACATTCAAAGATGAGAAGACTTCATCAGCTTCAGGTTATGATCAGAGAAAAGACATGTCAAAGATCCAGTGTTTTAGTTGTGACAAGTATGGAAAGATTGTGAGAAATTGTCCTACTAGGAAGAGAGAAAGACAATATGCTTCCACTGCTGACATGGATCCAGACCCACTTCAGAAATATGAAGACATGAGAAATGAGGATTTCTTCCTCTAAAACCAAATACAAGATTGAGCATGACTATAGACTAGGGTAAGTTTCTGTACTCCTTTCCTTATTTGATTAACCTGTAGTTGCTTGCATTCTAATAATGAAGGGTATTATCTCTGGTGTGGGAGCCCTCTTGTCTTGGACAATTATCCCTGGTACGGGAGTCCAATTTTTATTGGTTGATTATTATCCTAGTACAAGAGACTAGAAAATTACTGTAGAGTCAATAGAAGACTTGAGAAGACATGAGATGCCTCCAAGTTAAGCAAATAGGAAAAGGAAGATATCTATCCTTCAGACTTTAGAGGAAGTCACTTGACACAGAGGGATTCAAACTGTTTGAGAAGAAGGAAGAGACAATACCTTCTCCCCTTCAACAGTTCAGAGGGAGACAACCATTGTTCTGGTCGATCCAGTTGTTCCAGTTGATCCATTTGCTCCAGTAGCCTAATACACCTCCATCCATACTATCATTACACTAGATACATCCATGGGTTGGAAACTACATCAGATGGATATAAAGACAAAATTTCTCAATGGTGAGATTGAGGAAGAAGTTTACATCGAGCAACCAGAAGGATTCATGATACATGATAAGAAATCTCATGTGTGCATGTTGAAGAAATCCATGTATGGACTGAAGCAGACACCTCATGCTTGGTATGAGAAGATGGATGGATTCTTGATGAGTTTGGGATTCAACAAAAGTGTTGCTGATCCAAACCTATATTATCACATTGTTGGTGATGAGTGCCCGATCTTGGTCCTGTATGTGGATGAATTATTCCTCACCAGTTCAGAAAGACTTATTGCTGAATGCAAGCAAGCATTGAATTTTGAATTTGAGATAAAGGACCTGGGTATGATGCACTACTTCTTGGGACTAGAAGTATGGAAAAGGACTGATGATATTTTTCTGAGTCAAGGAAAATATATATTGAAGAAGTTTGGTATGATAGACTGGAAATCCATGCCTACACCGATGGTGATGGATTTGAAGAAAATGAATGATGCTTCTACTGATTCAGGCAAGATCGACAACTGATTGGATCATTGATGTATCTGATTAACACCTGACCTGATATATGCTATGCAGTGAATGTACTTAGTTAGTTCATGAGTCAGCCGAGACAGACTCACTAGATACCAACAAAACATGTATTGAGATATCTACGAGGCATAGTTGGATATGGCCTGAGATATGCCTCCAATATAGACATGAGTTTGCAGGGATATGCCAATGTAGATTGGGCAGGGAGCACAGTGGACCGAGAGAGCACAACCGGTTGTTGTTTTACCTTGGTGTCTACCATGGTTTTCTGGTGTAGCAGGAAAAATATCTATGGCCTTGAGTACCACAAAAGTAGAGTATATAACATTGAGTGTGGCAGTTCACGAAGCAGTGTGGATTCACAAGCTCCCGACAGATTTATTTGATCATGAGATGGATTCTACCATTATTCATTGTGATAACCAAAGCTGTGTGAAGCTTTCTAAGAACCCAGTGTTTCATGATAAATCGAAACACATTGAGATAAAATATCATTATATCATAGACATGGTGCAGAGGAAAACAATACATGTGCAATACCTTCCTACACATGAGCAGATTGCAAATATCTTCACCAAACTGCTTGCCAAGACGAATTTCGAGTACTTCCATGAGAGAATTGGCCTGGTGGAGAATGATTCCTTAGATGAGAGGGAGTGTTGATGATTACAACTTCGTGAGACATCCTCCAGGACACGTTCTCCTCCAAGACCGAGTTGAGTCGACCTGTGTGAGAGCCCATGTGATGGGTGTGTCATTCCTCTTTGGTATAAGATGAGACGACGTGTGCCCCTGCGTGGGGTGAGGATGCCCATGAGATGGGTGTATTGTTCCTCTCTCTATTCAGATGAGGCGATGTGTACCCCTATGTGGGGTGAAGGTGCCCATGCGATGGGTGTGTGTCAGACTCTGGAGTAAGTTTTTATGATGTGTGGTCTCTTGCCTTGTGGACTCAGTTGAGTCAGGCTTGAGATGTTACTCCAAATGATTCTCCTGTGGACTCAATGAGATATAGATATTTTGATTAGGATGTCCCTGTGGCTGAGCACAGGTGGACGTGTCCCTAGTGGCTGAGCACTAGTGGATGTGTGGATCCCTTGCTATATTGTTTGAGAGTAAGATTTACCTGTAACCCTAATTGTGATGTAAAGGGTACATGTCAGCCCCACCATATGTGAAAGATAATTAATGTTTATTGTAATAATTAATTATTTTCTGAGTTATTGAGGTCGACCCTGTTGTGCCAATAGACACCACTTCGTGTCTGTCCAGTCTAGTATAAATAAAGGTGATTTCCCCATTGAGGAAACATGGGCAAAAGTTTCAAGGTAGCACAACACCCTCTTGTGTGCATTAGGGTTTCATGGTTGGAGGATCTTCTCTTGAGAATATAGAAAATGATTGCTGGGTTTTTCTCCCTTGTTGAGAAGGGTTTTCCAAGGATATTTCTTGTGTTCTTGTGCATGGTTATTCTTCTTGTGATCTTGGTTATTGCAGCACTTGTAAGTTGTGTAGATGTATTTGTTCATGGTTCAAGTAAATGCTAAAATGAAATAAACCTCATGCTTGAGCCTAACATAGTGAAAGTTCAACAATTTTGGTCTGTAACTTCACCTCTCCACTACATTAACCCTCTCAAATCGTCTGAAGTCAATAAAACTTAGATTTCTCTCACAAAATTAGGGATTTCTCTCTAAAATATTTGTTTTTTCCCCAAACCCGCCATAAAAAAATATGCAATGAAAAATTTCATGAATTCACAACCATCTTGGCCCATATAAGCTCAGTGTTTGAATCAGAGGCTCTGATACCATAATGTGACATCCCCCAACCCATCTGAGGGACATTATGGTGCAGAATACACATGAAAATTAAAATTTCTACTAACTAAATTGATTCACTTACAATTAACTAATTTCCTAGAGCTTTTAACTACAAATTAAAACAGTTTTAGATACTGTCTGCAACCATAAAATAGATGCATCTAGAACGTGTTATTAATCAACATGAAATGCAACTAAACAACTCACAACAACATATAAATCATTCTAATTTACAAAGATCATGCACAACAATTAAAACTCATAATACAACAAAAACAAGATAAAACAATTATCTTTAAACAAGAATTGTGCAACCATCTGCTTGGGATGGATGTTCCACCCAACCATAGATCAAATCTTCCAAATATCAACAACCAGTCACCCCCAAGATGAGGCTAGTAATTCACAAAAGAGGGTGGTCTCTCACAATCCACTCACAACTCATAAACTCACAACCCAACTGATATTCTCCTAAAACTATCCCGATTTTCCTCCAACTCTCTTCCTCTTGACCTACCCAACACAAGGAATGTACTCCTTCACTGATCTTAGTCCCTCAGACATCCCATTTATTTATCATGGTCTCTCTGGAATAGGTAACCAAGAATCTCTCAACTGGTAACTGAAGGGAACTTTCTGATAGGAAAACTATCAACCAACCAACAACAAACAATTGTTGATTTAGTGCAACTCACACCTGAGTTCACTCTTCAGGAATGACAACTTGGCTCTTCAATTTCCATATCCAAATATACTCCAATACGCTCTAGCTTGCTCTAGAATTCTCCTTCCATGGTTGGACCAACTTCAATCTCTGTTTCTTCCTCTCTACTTGCTCCTCATGCACCAAAACTCAATGTGTAAAACTTTTGTCCCCACCCATACAAATTTCCTCCCTTTGGATTTCCTTTCTTGACTCGCACTCTTCCCCAAGCTAATTGTACTCAACCCCCGTGTGCCTAATAAATTTGGTATGTGACCACTCACACCCACCCTCTTACATTTATTCAATGATTGGTTTTGGGAACACTCAATCAAGAATTGGAAGGTTCATATACAATTATTAAGTTTAGGAAAATGGGTTAGATTAATATTCATGGGTATTTCCCCCTTGGACCCCTTTTGGCCATTATCCTAGACACTCCCCTCTCTTGTGGATTAATTCAACCCCCATCTCTTGTCCATGTCCCCTTAGAAACTGGCATCACGTTTTATTAATAAAACAAGGAAACAAAATTCACATATTACATCGCTTGGCCGTAGCCACATATTATATCTACGTAAGAATTAATTAAACTAAGATTACAATGGGGATATTACATGTATCAAAGTTAAATCCATTAAATTTTTGTAGAGGAATTTCCATTATGAACGAAAACTGATAATAAAATTTCTTATGTATTTCAATAATAAAGACTTTGGTTTTTAGAAATTTCAAGACTAAAGAATAACTTTTTAAATGTTGTTTGACCAATTGTTATCTATGAATCTATTCTCATGTCACTAGGCCACTTAGGCTATGAATCTATACTCTTTTCAAAATGCAACTTAGTGTATGAATGCAGACTCTCCTAAAAATGGAAACTTAGGGCATGAATATGGAATTTGTGATTTCTTCAAAATGAATTTTGGGTTGTCCTCTGCAGTTTGTCAAGCTAAAAGCACACAAACTCTATCGTTAAACCATATGTTGAACCAAGGCTCCTCACTATCTTCTACAATGTGTCAAGCTGCAAGTAGACAAACTATGTTATCCTAGAGGCTCTCTTTGATTTGATGAACTACGACTTTCTCCTCTCTCTAATACATCAACTCTCTTCTCTATATGATGGCTCAACTCCTTCCCTGATACAAGGACTCCTATATTTGCATTACAATGTCTCAATTCCTTCAATACGATGGGATAGATGATATTAAGGATTTTCTTTGGCATCTTGTGGCAACTTTTCTATTTGTGTCTTGTAGCAACTCCCTTTGTTATTGAATCAAAGTTCATCAAATTGAATAAACCAATTCGACGGTGGCTTCCTTTCAATTTTTGAATGGCTTTATCTCATTGTGGCTTCATTTCCTTGCTATGAATCCTTTGTCTCCTTTCAATTCCAAACCCTTTCCTCTCACGACAACACAAATTCCCTCTCACAACTACATGACTTTGATCCAATTTAAGATGATTTATCCATGTCAAGACATACACTTTGACATAACTTTGAAATTCTTCACAAATAATGGACTCCAATATTTCCAAGCTAATAGGGTTGAGACGACTCTAATACTATGTTATGAAATTAACTGTGCTACACAAGAAATAGTAATGAAAGACACAAAAACCAATAATTTTATTAATGGTGGAGTTTTTGAATAAATTGACTTAAATTCTCTTTCATTTGGTTTGTAGGTAGTTATATGACCTAATTGCCTTTTTTTTAATGATATCTATTAAACTAATGTTAAAGCCACTTATGTGACTTTATTGCATTTCATTACATTAAGTCATATTGAAAGATCAATTGGAAGGTCCCATTTCCCCAACATAATTACTTGAGCCATGCTAGAGTCATAAAAGTGTGTTTTTATCTTTATCATTATGAAAATCAGCTATTGAAATAAGTTTTCCCACCATTATAACCACATAAAAGAGCCACACTAAGCACTAGTCACAGTTCTCTCCCTTTGGAAACATTTTACTTTCACAAAATTTTCATATAGATACACCATTATACTCTAACAAAAAGGATACAAAGAGAACAATTTGGGGGGCAAGAGGGAACACTCATAGGGGCAAGGTCAAGTGAGTATAGTAGCTTGCAACAAAAATTGCATAGCAAGGTCCAAAAGATCAAGACAAAAGAAAAGAGTCTCCAATAATCTAGTTGGGTGCAAAAAAAAAACTATTTAGGCAAGGATGATGCTACTTAAAAAAGAGGAGGATGATGAGAAATATTGTGCACCCAAGGGAGGTGGGAAGGACACAATCCCCAAATGACAAGGAAAAAGAGGGCCTCTTTCCCAAGAGGATCCAACACTAACTCAAGGTAGTCTAAATAGGCTTGAGGAGATACTAAAGGGCTCACCAATGGAAAAGGGTTACTTAGGAGATAAGGAGGATCCATCATTAAAAAGAGAGGGTAAAGGAACAATGAAAGGAAAGACAAGAATTCTCCCGCAGAAAAATAGGCGAGAATTCTCCCACAAAAAGAATAGGGGAAGGGAGAAAGAAGTGACATTTGCTAAGAATAAATTTAAGCCATCAATATTTGTTTTAATCCATGAGGAACTACTAAAACGATGAACTAGCTTGGGACATGATGTGAGGTCATGGTGGTGTTACAAAAAATGTAAGAGATATTTTCATAGACAAACCACATGCCCCACCCCAAATGAATTGTATAACTCGAGAGATAGATTGATCTACATAGGGTCCAAGGTTAATCTTGTCCAAAAGGATCCAATACAAACTCAAGAGAGAAACTATGGATGCTTGAGGAGATACTAGAGGTTTTCACCAATGAAAGAGGCCTAATTAGGAGACACCGGGGGGGGGATCATTGAAAAATATGGGAGGGTAAAGAAACTAGGAAGGGAAAAAGGAGGAAGGGGGGATGAAGTTGGTGGGGGGGGGGAGGAACAATTATCCCATGAAAGGAAAATAAAAATGAGGGAAGAACGGAATTTTTTCAAGGAATACTCAATCCAACTCACTAATAATTGGTTTAACCAACAAGGAACCACCAAAATAATGAACTAGATTGGGAATCAATGTGGGGTCAGTCTAGAATAACAAAAAATGTAATACATTTCAATAAATAAAATATACATACCATGCCAAACAAGGTGGATGACTCGAGAGATTGCTTAGTCCCCATAGGGTCCAAGTCTAAGATTGGGAAAAGGAAAAGAGAGGCCAAACATAGAAAATTTAATAATCTAGGTTGTTGGAATCATGTGTTGTAGTGTATTTAGAACTTCATGTTTTGCATATGCCATTGAAATATTTCATTTATCTAATTCATTTCATGTGAACCTACTTAGCTTGCTCAAACTAGTGAATGAAAGTAAGAAAGTGAGAAATATGGAAAATAATTATCCCCTCAACCCATTGTCTATGGTGAGATTAGTGGCTATATAGTTTCCTACAAGGTCATTGATTTCCCTTTGAAAAATATAAATGATTGAGCAATTAAATTGATCAAGGGAGGGATGGAAGTAGGCACACTTAAGTAAGAGATAAATGACTCAAATAGTAGGCACACATAAAATAAATTAAATAGAAGGGAAAGAACACACTGTGCATTTTTGTGTGTGACATAAATCCCCAAAACAAGGGTGAATCTTTATAAACTCCAAAAACTATTGCAAATATATGTTATCAACAAGAAAATAAAGTAAAATGAAATCCTCGATCTAAGAGAAAGCAAAGCAAATAACATGAATTCTCAAAGTGCCATCCAAATCGAAGGCATGGAAGCTCCATCTTGTATTGTGCTAATCCTTCTTTTTTGGCTGCTAGAGGCAAGTCTAGTGTTCTCCCTGCACCTTTCTACAAGCTAATAAGAATGAGGCTAAGAGAAGAAGGTGGAAATGGGAGGTGGGGGAAGAGGAGGTGCAAGCAAGAGGCGATGCGAGACAAAGTAGAGGGAGAGTGAAAGGATCATCGAAATGGTGTAAAGATATTAAGTTTCAAGCCATGAACAAGGGGGTAAGGTTGATAAACCTAATTGAACTTCGATGAATATAAGCTTCTCACTATTATGTCAAGAAACCATGGGAATGGTACTAAGAAAATGGTGGAGAATGTGGATTCTTCTATGAAAATATCCTTGGCTAAAGGTGCCAAATGTTGTGATGGGAGTCACCAAGCCACTTCTTCTCTCCCATACCTACAAAATAAAGTGAGGGGGAAAAGAAGAGGGGTCATGGATGTCTAAGGAAATTGGAAAAAATCCAAAAAATAAAAAGAGAGGATCAAGGTCTCCAAGAATGAAGAAAAAACTCCATGAACAAGGATTAAAAATCTAACAGAAAGTAGGCAAAGTGTCTATAAAGTACCCGACCACCCCTGTGCCCACTAGGATGGTGGAGGACTGGAAATTTTCACCAATTTCCCTTAAATTTCACACATTAACAACTATGATACCAATTTATATATTATGCCATGTCATATGATACAATTGTGTAGGTTATTACATAATCCACATTGAAAATTCAAAAAATATATGCACAACAATTCATTAATACACAACATTTAAATACATAATACACACAATAAAATAACAAATAATCACATATAAACAACACTTATCTTTTATAGTGAATTACACAACTAATGCAAACGTCAAACATTCCTCCTAGCCGTAGGGTTTGTTACACCAAGTCTTTCCACAATAGGTTCTATGGGGAAATTCCCCCTAAACTGGGTCTAAGGAATAAGCAAATAGATAACTCCCTTACAAGTTTGATCTACCTCTAATCTACCCCAAAACCATATAGACTAAGTGATAAGAGAAAGAGGGAAGAGAGGATTAATGAGTGCACCTTCAATCCTCATGGTTGGTGTAGACCTCGTCCGCTTGTTGTTGTCTCCTAAATCATAGATATCCTCCCAAAGATGACCTGAAAAGGGTATACAATGCAAAAAAATATACAATCTCTAATGATTACTTTAAAAGCCTAAATATAGATATAAATTCTCAAATTAACAAGAACATGCAAACATATGGTTTTGGGACAAAGATAATCTCTTTTATTCAAATTCAAGATAAAAAAGGTTACAACCTTTGTCGGCGACCGCTCTACGAACCAAATCCAGGATCCTCTGTGGTGGCTCCAAGTGCATCAATCCCACATTAGATTCTCACAAACAACATATCATCAAGGGAAGGGGGAAGGGTTTCATAGGGAGAATGACTGGAGGGGAAAGCTGAGGCTAACACTTAGAGAAAGATGCAAATCCTGGGCAATGAAAGGGAAGGGATTTTGGTAGAGTTTTCTTATTCTCTTGTTCATGTGTCTAAATGACTCCACAAGACCTCTTTTTATATGATAAAAAAATGGTTATTCGGTTTGGGGATGGGCTACAAGGGGTAAAATGGTTAGGAAACCATCCCTATCCCGTAAACTCGACTGAATTCTGAACAATTTTATATTTTTTTTTGCAAATTTTGGAGGTAAACTCGAGCTAACTAGCATGAAGCACGTGTGTGTACGTGGGCTAACTAGCACACAACATGTGTGTGTACGCGAGCTATTAGTGGATTAGGGCACGTACACTATCCAAAAACTGGTTTTTTAAAAGGAAGCCTCAATAGTATTTTGGGCAAAGTATACAAATGGATGGGCCAATGTCTTGGATGCACAGATGTGGCATTTTTGGACTATAACAATAGGCCACCGCTGAGTTGGGGCTATGACTGCACGAGGACTAATGAACACTCTCTCAATCTAAATTTCCACTAGTATCATAAGCTGTTCACCCTTTCAACCATCCCAGTCACCAAATCTCTTCCCCCCTTCAATTTGCACAACCCAAAGAGTGGATATCCTTCTTTGCAATGCAGTCCCTCAGGCTATCACACCCCTTTCCAAGCTCCAACACAAACTAGCCAGGAAAATATCAATGCTGGGATATACATGGATTCTCAATTGCAACTTTCACAACAAAATTACAATTCAACCCCCATTACATACTTGAATCCATTCCTCTTGCAACTCATACTAGGATAGAGTCAAGGTAGAAATGAATGAATGAATGATAGAATTCTTCAAACTCAAGGAATAAGTATTCATATTTTTAACATGCCACTTGGCAATCAAGGAAGTATTCCCCGACTACTTTTGCATGCATTTCAAGGTTGATATGCCTTTTACATAAGCTAAAATAAGGACTTTGGGTTGTAATAAAATATTATAATATTTCTAGCTTTGACCCTGTTATCACACAATATGTAGTTTGAGAAAATCCCAACCCAATCCACGTAAGTATGACAACTACGGGAGTACCTACCCACTGTCACATTAGATAGACACTCCCCTCGCTTTAGTGATAACGAAATCACCACAAGGGGGTAATCTCGATGACCCTAGGGGGATTGAGATGGAAAATGAGATGATGATCAATGAACACCCCTATAGGTCAATATTGGAGAATGAATAAGGCTTAAGAATGAGTCTTGTAGATGGAGAGTTCCAAGGGTTATGTACTTGCAAAACAATGTTAATCCTGCCCAAAACAAGACAAATGATATATATACAAGACTTAAATCAATGGGGATCAAGCAAGAAGCATTAGTGTCCCAAATTGCAGCAATTTGGAAATATATATATCAACAACAAATGATAACAATAGCTGCAAATCTAACCATCAAAAATCAAGTGCAAGATGTTGGAAATAAAACTAGTAATAAGTAGTTGAAATTCCAATAATTTAGCCAAGACTTTGATGATATTTAGGGCTGCTTATTAAGTGTTATCAAAAAGTTATTATGAAATACAAGTGGCTGTTGCAAACAATTTCTAAAACATAAATATCTACCACAAAAATCAACAAGTAAATTGCCCAACAATTAGCCAATAGCGAGTAGAACAATAACCAAGGTTTATAAGTGAATTTCCGCGGTAGATTAGAGAGCAATGAGTGAGGAAACAATGATTTTGCAGCAGCTCTAATGGTTGTAGAATTAATTTGTAACAACAAAGAGAATCACTTGGATAAATTAGACACCCTTAGGGCACAAACAAGCTTATAGCATGAAGAATAAATTCCAACTTGAACAATTGCAATATCTCTAATTTCCACGTATACCAATGCAATGATTTTATATCTCCAATGCAAAAAGACTAGTGCCTTTCCAATTAGGTTATGGAGTCTCTTGTGTAAGACATAGGGTTTTTCACTTCTCTAGGGGTGTAATCCTTTTTAGTCACTATAGCAAACAAAACGTAGCAAGGTAAATCTAGGAGGGTGTAAGCCTTTTTACTCCTACTAGCAACCTTTGCAAAGTAGCTTATTCAAAACAATAATGATAGATCTTAGTGGAGGGTGTTTGCCTTTATACTCCTCCAAGTGTTTAGAAAAATATATCTTGAAACAAGAAGAGAAAGACACAATTAATGCAGAGATTCCTTACTAATTCTAAGAAAAAACATGAAGAAACTCTCTTTTACCAAGAAGATTCCACCACAATAGCAAGAACAAGACATCCAAGAGATCACGCCTAGATTTCTTCACCAAAAGACAAGTACTAGCATCCACAAAAGAGGTTCAAGAGAGAGATAGAGCGAAATTCCCAAGTAGGGCGAAAATTTCAACCATACAATATGCAATTCTTAAGAAGTGAGTTATGATCCAAATGACAAAGGGGTGTGTTTCCATCCTTATACACACTTGCAAACGTGGACTAAGTCTCAATCCACTTAGTGTGCCCTTGGAGGCACAATGCCTAAGTTGAAGCCCACTGTCACCTCTACTTGAACTTCTTTCGTCTAGGCTTACTCCTAGGGAAGCCAAGGGGGGTAGACCCTAGTTACTATGTGAGTTAAGAGATTATGTCTATGAGTTAATTTTAATTGATTAAAGGTCTAGGGGGATCTAGCCTATATGAGAGCCAACAATGCAAATGCAAGATTTCAATGAGAAGCAACCCTTTTCCTAAGTCAACTAATACTAGTGCCTAAGTTTGGGTAATGGGGTCAACTAAAGTTACAAAGATATTAGACTTTACAAAAGATTACAATTAGATACAAAAGAATTAATTTACACAACAATTGAATAAATAATGATACAATTATTTATACAAAGAATATAAATAATACTAAAGATACAACAATATACAACTATGAAAAAGAAAGGAAAGCAAACACTAAGTTGACTTGATTTGTGCAGGAAAAGGAAAGAGCACTCAAGAGATAATCACCACAACACAACAAGCCAACCACCCAAACAATGAAGTGCCTCCACAAGATGCACAACTTCAAGGGGTTATCTTCAATGGCATCAACACAACAACAAACCCAAACAAGAAGTGCCTCCACAAGATGCACAACTTCAAGGGGTGAAAGATAAAGCAAGTAAAATCCCCCACAGGCACGAGATGCGCAACTACTAATTAATCATCCACAAGTGCTCAAATAAAATTGCATGTAAAGTAACTTAAGTAAAACACTTGCAAAAGTTAAAGAGCATAACCTATCAAAATATTAAGAAATTATACCAAGTTGAGGTGGATTAAGTTTTAAGATTATTTAAGTTGATTAAGTTAAAGTGTGAATCCTAAAACTATGTGACTTCCCTAGAACTCTCCCTGGTTATACCAAAAAGACTGCTGGGTGCTCAAGAAGTGAGGCAAACAAGGCCACACCCTAGCTCCACAGGTCAATCCAGGAACAAAATTACTCCACAAGGGGGACACCTAGTGCCATGAGACCATCCCTGATCTAGCACCCCCTGCTTCTTCCTTAGGTTCCTATTTTGATGGAAAAGTTGAGGCAATTAAAGGTGCTCTAATTAACTAGATAGATTGAAATCCTATGGATCTAAGGTAAATTGATCCTTAAGAATTATTGAGTTAAGTTGGGTTAAGTGCTTGGAAGTAAAGTAAAGTAAATTACTTAAACTTGAAAGAGATTAAGTGATTAAACTTGAAAGCAAAGTAAGTACTTGGAAATAAAAGAATTGCTTAAAAAAAACACAAGTAAGTTACTATGCCTCCATGGCTTAAGCAATGAAATGAAAAGAGCTTCCAAGACCTAAAGACATCACATGAAACACCAGCACTAGAAGAAATACACCACCACTAAATTCCTAGCCTTATAATATACGATGGTTGGCTTGGGCAAACTCTTTCCTAGGTGTAGGAAAATAATAAAGAATAAAAGAACTTGAAAGGAAACTAATCCTAGCCACACAACCCTGTCTTAAGGACAAGTGGGCAAACTAGAAATGAAAAACAATGCTGAAAATAAAATTAATTAACTAGTCTTACGATATAGGATGGTTGGCTTGGCCAAACTCTTTCCTAGGTGCAGGCAAACTATAAATTAAAAGCGTAGGAATTTTAATTTGCTTGAGAAATGCAAGCCCTAGAGACTCTCTTGGGCTTGCTTACAACTTGAGAAAGGAGAAGAAGAAGGGGGTATTAAACACCCTTGCTTAGGAGGAGTTTAGTTGACTTTAAATGGCCCCAAATGGGATGTTCCTCCATGTTTATGTCACAAACCTGCAAAAAACCAACAAGTAAAACTTGCTGGAAAAGCTGTAGAAATGACAAAAAATCTACAGAGAATTTCTGTTAGTGGAAACCATAAATTTATAGTATAAAACCAGAAGTATATATATTCATTTTTGGTCTATTTCAGAACACAAATACACTAAAATATAGAGGAATATGAACAAAAAAGTAGAACATAAAATATTAGAGGTTTTATGTGGATGATGAGGAAGATTTCCAGGTCTGAAATCTATCTTCAAAACCCTTAGGTGACCTGCAAATTTCTTGAAACAATGCTACATAAAAGAGAAATGGGTGAGCACATACATGTAATAAAACAAAATACTTTGTTAAATCTACAAGATATACTCACTAGATCTATGATAATACTACCAAAAGATCTACCCAAACAAAATACTTTGCCTGGGATCCCTACTCTAGATCTACAACAAATGAAAGCAAGAAATAACTAGAACAAAACCACCTCATTAAACAATATGGCACCAAGAAGACTCTTCACACCATGTATCCTCGAAATATTTCTTGTATTAGAAGCAAGCTAAGACAAATACTTGCCCAAGATTGAGAAAAGAAAGAGAGAGCAAGAAGAATGAGAGAGAAGAGTGGGAGAGAGTGGAGAGGAGAGGAGAGAAATGGGTAGAGTAACCTTTCACTGAGATAGATCATGTGTGAAATGAGGGAAGGGAGGCCTTTATTTATACTTGGGAGCCAAGAGTTACCCCTCTTGGATGAGTTACAAGTGTCACACATCCAAGATAAATAGACAAAGTCAATTAAGAGTCACTTTTAGGGTTTTGGTAAGTGAGTGAGGGGGTGAGGTGTAAAGGGGGAAAACACCTTTTCCTATAGTCAAACATTAAGTTAGACACCAAGGAGGGCGAATTTAGAGTTTAGGTGGCTTTTTTCACTTAAACTTTTTAATTCTCACATGTCGATTAGCCAGGGAACACCACTTTAAGTTGTTGGATAGGAAAGGGGGGTCTTTTAAGTGGAAAATTACTTTTCCAACTTAGGAAAAAAGTTAGGAAACCTTTCCCACTTTCTCTCAAACCTTTTTGCTTCATTATTACAAAAAAATGACATTTTGACTTTGTCAATTAAGCACTTAAATTGCTGTTTTAGACAGACTTGGACTCCTCATGGACAAACACTTAGTAAAACTTGTCCAATTGAGCTGAAACTTGGCCCAAGGGTGTAGGGGGTTTCATTCCATTTCTTTTGAGGACAAATACCCCTATCAAAATCCCGAGGACCTAGTTTTTACAATTTTTTTTATCAAAAATTAATTAAAATTACCATTAACTAGGTAATTAAAAAAAAAAAAAAAAAAAAAAAAAAAAAAAAAAAAACCTTAGACTCGATAGAATTCCACAAGACTCTAGGAGATGTCTAACATGGTCATTTACAATATTCCCAGACACTTTATACCATAGTGCTCAACCATTAAAATTCCTTTCACCACTTTGGAGGATTATTATGGGAGTGGAAAACTCAAGGGAAATTAATAAGGCTGGTTAGGCCAAATTAATAACCTGAGGAAAAAAAACACTCGATGAAAGGGACTCCTATAATGATAAATTCCTAGGCAACCAACCTAAAATATGATCCATGCAGACCCATTACATTATTATCCCACGTAGGGGAACAAAAATTCCAACTACAAAAACATGTGCTGAGATCAAAACTGCCTTATACAACCAGTAAGTCTTCAAATTAGTAGCACCATCAGGTGCATATCATCATGGCACATGGAGTTGACCCTCTAGTTGAAATAGGTGGTCAAAAATGTGACCTCTATTTATATGAGGTCACCTCAAAACCCTTTTATCCAATTTTTGAAAAGTCAACATCAATTTAGAGAGGCTGACCTCCCTATTTTTCCTTTTACATCTTAAAATTAAAATTTACAAGAAGAAATCCCTTTTTAGGGGTGACCTCATGCCCTAAAGGGTGACATAGGGCCTCTAGGAGAGATGTTGAGCCTTTGATGAAAAACGTTGCGTCTCCAAAGTCCATAAATCATGCCACCAAGTGCTCTAGCATGTGCCAAGTGTCTCTCTCTCCATCAAACCATGACCATGACCATCAACCATGAGAAACCCCATCAAAACCCTAAACTGATGTGATGTCTAGGGAATAAGGTGTAGCATTTTAGGCCTTCCAAGGCCATCATTGGGGTGCAATGAGTTAGGACATGGTCATCTCATGCTGTCCAAGTTCCTCCAAAGGAAATGTTCCTTGTATCTAGTGAGAGGGGGTGAATCATCCAACCTATGGGCTTCATGACCTAATGAAGGCCCAAGTGACCTCATGCCTTCATGATCAAGCTTTCACTTGTCAAGGACGTGAGATCGGAAGAAAGGGTGACATAGGGCCTCTAGGAGAGATGTTGAGCCTTTGATGAAGAACATTGGGCCTCCAAAGTCCATAAATCATGCCGCCAAGTGCTCTGGCATGTGCCAAGTGTCTCTCTCTCCATCAAACCATGACCATGACCATCAACCATGAGAAACCCCATCAAAACCCTAAACTGATGTGATGTCTAGGGAATAAGGTGTAACATTTTAGGCCTTCCAAGGCCATCATTGGGGTGCATTGAGTTAGGACATGGTCATCTCATGGTGTCCAAGTTCCTCCAAAGGAAATGTTCCTTGTATCTAGTGAGAGGGGATGAATCATCCAACCTATGGGCTTCATGACCTAATGAAGGTCCAAGTGACCTCATGCCTTCATGATCAAGATTTCACCTGTCAAGGACCTGTAAAGACAAATAGGTATGCCCTTCAAGGGTCCATAAGTCACAAGTATCATGCCAAGTAAGCAATATCTAATAAAAGAACCACCCAAACATGTGCATACAATTCCCCCTTTTCAAAATAAACAAATGCTCAAAGACCTTATACAACTTGCCAAATTTAGATTTGGGAGGGGTGTCATAATTCCCTATTGGGTGAATCAATTCCTCAAGTAGGGAATGTTTCTGAGGAGAATAATTTCTAGGTTAGGTAGTGAATGTGAGTTGTATGGGGTTTCATGACATACAAGGGCTCACATTGTCTCATTTATGGGTGCCTTTGTTGAGGGCTGGCCACATCCTTTTCCTCTTTTTGTTTTTTAAAGCATATTTTTCCAAGCCCTTTATTAGAAATTTATTTTTCATGTGTTACCAATTTTAAGACAACATGAGGCACTAAAAAGGAAATGCATAGCCCACATACGCTCTACCTTGGTTTTCATGCCTTTCTAAGTTGAAGACAATAAGGGGCACTAAAAAGGAAATGCATACCCCACAAACAATCTACCTTGGAAAGCATTATTAATTAGTTATTTATTTGATGTGTCCCTCATTTTTTGAGAAGAATTTCATTGATCTTGAGATCCCAGGGCGAGATTTTATTGCATGATTTTTTTGCCAGGGCACCTCCAAGCCTAGTGGCCCCCTCTTCTCATGAAATGAGGTACATTCCCTTCTTAGGTCAATAAGCCCAAAAACTTGAAAGATGGGGAAACAAAGGGGAAGAAATAATCGAAAGTGGAAATTATGAGTGGGAATGGTACGATGAAACTTCAAGGAGATCCCCTAATAGAAACCCTTTCCTCGAGGGTGACCACTTACTAGGAAAACATGACACTCACCAAGGTGAAATAGGGAAAAAAACATAATTTCCAAGCAA